>CM021546.1:7711671-7735792 GCA_010994315.2 Pisaster ochraceus | reverse complement strand
GAATGACAGAGGACCAGTTGCTTTTTGACTTGATGCCTCTTTTACGGGTTACCACACTTTAGCGCGCACGAAGAATGGATCGGCCTCAGGCCTAATTAAAATGTGCTAGATTCTAGCACATTTTAATGAACCACCTCCAGGGGTTATGATCGAGCAAGGCATGCTGGGAAAAAATGGCGCTATGAGATCGATCACCCCTGGGAACGAGGATGGGTTGTGCAGCATTTGGACTGAAAATGGCATCCAGTAACCACGTGATCAAAGAAAAGGGTCTTTCCATGTAGCAACTATCTCAATACAGTTCTGGCACATTCAATTGAAACTAATACCAAAGAACTTTTGGAATGCTCTCAAATTCAACCAAACACAAACAGAGGTTGGAGTAAAAGTGAAGTGCTTTCTTCTTGATTGTGTACGAATTTTGTAGTTTGAAAAGAACAATTCTTCTACCCAATAACAGCTTGCACTACAACAGTCACATACAGTTTTCTTGAATGGTTTTTATGCTGCAATATTTATCAATGTTTGATATTATCAGAAATCTGAAAAGAGATTTTTGCTTTTATTTTTATAAATGCTTAGGTCTGTAGGTCTGATAGATATTATTACGATATTCATTCGAATAAAGCTTTTATACAATTTGTTCTATATTAATTTATCAGAATTTAGGATGTAGATTTAAGCTTTCCTAACAACACATAATTTTCTTTATAAAATAAACCACTGATATGCTCTTGATGTGAAATTCACTGACAAAAAACAAGTTCAGCAAGCTGGAAGTCAAAACAAGCTTACACAATACATTCTCAAATACATCCATACACTATTTATTTAATGTTAATACGATGGAAACTATTCCTTCATTAAAATTTTCAGGTTGCATATTTCAGAAATTTTTATAACAATTTGTGTACAAAGATTTTGTTACTTGGTCTGACAGATTTTGTCCCTGCTGCACCTACTCCACAAAACACTCCACAAATGAACAATAAATGAGACATTGAAACTCCGCTTCTTTGACTGGTCAACCATAGAGCATGGGTCCACTCATCTCATATCAACAGTTGTCCATCAGTTGAAACAGGACATTACACTACAAATCACTATACAAAGCATGCAGGGGTAGCTGTCTTACCTGGGGCAATGGTACTGGTAGGAACTGGTATGTATCATGGGAAAGAATAGCATAGAAACAAGAACTGGTTATGTCAGTCACGAGTCAGTGCAGCTTGGATATACCACAGTGTCTACTCAGCTCCTTTACATATGATGGAATCACCTCAATGCTATCAGTGCATTGGTTGAGGCTATCTTCATCATTTGTTGCAAAGACATTGTGTTGCTGTGAAGATTTGCCCTAACTGGTTCTTTCGGACAAGTACAAACTATAATAATTGAATCGTGTTGTGAAAAGAAAAGGAAAAAAAACGTTCCTTGCAAAACATTGCATGCCCCTCAGTTTTTCTTCTTGAAGCATTTTGCACAGTCCATTAACCAGAGGAAACACTGGGGGGATAGCTGTGGGGTAGTCATGACAGTAGGACTATCATGGAGATAGTGACAGGTCATATTCAACTGTGCCGTCAATCACAAGGAGGTTTTAACAGTCCACAAATGTTTATGAACAATTCTTTCTAATGAGAGTATTTTGTATTTTTTCTAAGCATTTTTATTTATTTATTGTAATGCGCGGTAGAGTTTTTCCATATAGATATTGTGCAATATACATGTCTATTATTGATACTATTATTATATAGTCTTCCAATATCCATGAAGTCCTAACAGACTAATGCAATATCCATGAAGTCCTAACAGACTAATGCAATTTAGAGACTTCCCCCAAGAGGTTAGTTACCAACAAAAGAATTGTTAAAAGAAAAACAGTAAATGATACAAAACACCCCCAAAAGGATGACATTACTGTTTTTTGTTTAACTTTATAGATTGCAGTTTACTTGTTGTGATGGAAAGATATGACTCCACTTGACCAAAAGCCTGCCATCTAAATGGATTGTGTGTATTAACCACATTGACTTGTTATGCCTGGTAGTGATGTTACAACCAGCCTCATGTATTAACATGTATTAGCATATTATTGCATTGGCTAAGCATGGATTACTCCACCCAAACCCAACAATCCTGCAAGGAGGTCTAGACAGCTTTCACTTGAGGCTAAATAGGGTTAATTCTCCATGTCAAAAAATATCTCGTCAGGACATCTTTCACTTTCATTATGCCAGGGAACTATTTCACAAAGATGTCTGTATTCATTTTAATCACCAAAAAGGAAGTACTACTGGTATAGAGCTTATCAGTACCAAGTCACTCTATATTATGGTTCAAAACATAATTAGTGTTCACTGCAGGAAATTGTCATTTCCACAGTTTTGGCTGAAGGAAGTAATTTACATGTATTTGATCAGTTTGGATTCGATAGTGAAAATGTAGATAAAATAACCAGTTTCAGGTGGTGTTTGGGTTTTTAGGTCACCAACCAAGTACAAGCCAAGAACATGAGTCTGTCACTTGCAGCAATGATTGTCATTCAGTTTATAGATTGTATTTACCAAATCCTGAAATGTTAAGTAAAGTGGTTAGTTCACGCGCTGGGTTGTACCTCACTGACTATTACGCAGACATGGTGGTTCATTGCTTACCCAGTACTGTTAGGTATGCTGACACATCTGCTGTGCCAGACACACTGAGTGCAGAGCAGGTGTAATATCCTTCATCTTCTAAGCCCACATCTTGGATCTCTAACTCTCCTTCTTCACTTACAGCAATCCGTCCATTGCTGTAGCTGCCTCCCCGGTACCACAAGTCCTGTCAATGGTAATCATTATTCTTCACTTCATCATCAGTATTTTTATTTTAACCAAACCCACCCAAAGAAGGGTTCTGCTTGCCACATTCATCGGACAGATTCCAGCTTCAGTAGTTACTTTCCATATGAAGTTAGTTTGTGTTAGATTGAGGAAAGATACTACCAATTCACTTTCTAAGAATTCAAGAATAAAATCATTGTATCTGATTGAAACTTAGGGCCTAAGCTACGATGGTTTTTTCCCTTTATGTCCATTCATAAAGAACACAGAGCAAGACTGTTATGTAAGTTTCAAAACAGAATCAGGTTCATTACTGATATTTCACAAACAAAAAAAGGGTACTACAGCTACAGGTGAAGGTTTGGAAACTTTATGGTGGGTTTAGGGCAGTATTTTTGACACATTCTCATTTTATTAATTCTGGACTCTCAGAACTACACTAGCCAAAAAGATAATGAAAGAAGTTCAGTTTTAGGTGCGGAAGGAAAACCCCCCCAAAATGCTTCAAGGAAAACCCACGCAATCAGGTAGGGACTGAAAACCCAATCCACTTAGTGCCCCGATGGGATTTGAACCGGGGTCCCCAGAAGTGGAAGGCAAGGCAAGATACCGTTGCGCCAACCTGACTGCCCTAATTGTCACTCAGAAAAACAACATTTATTACCTGTTCACCTCCCTTCTGCCAGAATATGGCTGGAGTTGGACTACCAGTCACTTTGCACTCAAATGAAACAACGTGCCCAATAGATACTGTCTGATCCAATGGCTCTGTGGTGAATGTTGGCTCAGCTTTACAACAAACAACACACAAAAACAGATTATTACATGCAACAAATCAATAATACAGGAGTATGGCACAATACTGCACCTTTCCCTTAAGAGTGCCTAATAAGTACTCCATTGAACTGTGGAACTTTACTTTCAAATAGCGTCACTCCATGGAGGTAGAAAACAATCCAATGTCTTGGAAGTGAGGGAATGCACTTCATCCTGTGCAATCCCACACCTCACTGGAGTGTGACATTACAAGGGTTAAAGTTTCATACTGGTACTCATCAACAAATTCTATTGCCAATCAGTTTTTTGGACTTTACAGAAAAACTCCCCCTCAATGAACCAATGCATAGAGAGAAACATCCTGAGTATTATCAGTAGTTGTCCATCTGTTCCCAACAGGGCCTCGTTATGCCAATTTCCATAGTCTTATTTATATTTATTGACATACTAATAATAGTCTAGGTATATCTTTTGCAATGTTTGGGACTAGTTCGATGTGGGTCTGCTGGTTCATACACTCATTCTTATTCCTATCTGGTAGTATCGTCTTAAGTGATAAAATAATACTACTTAATGACACAATAATTAATACCACTTTGCTTTGAGGGGAATGAATAACCAGCCAAGTGAAGGTTCAGTGTTGATTGATTAATTTACTGATGCATTGATTGATGAATCCAATACATTTCTTTTATAAACCAATCTAAGCGCACAAGTGCTGCTGAACACCAGGTTTTGCAGCACAAGGTTTTGTACACAAAGACATGGAAAAACTGTTGTCTTTTAAACTTTTTATGTAAATTAGAAGTCTTTCTCTACAAAATGTCCCTGACAGGACAGCATGACATAACAATGTATAAAATACTGTACATGGATATTTGCAACTACATAGACACTGAATCCTGAAAACAGTGCAGACAATAGGTGAGTTTTTTGACAGATTCGGAAACTGCACTGTCTGGTATCATAATATATCACATCATAGAGCAAGGAACAATTTTTTTCCCACAGAATTTCAGTATCCACTTTAGTTTTAAATAATCAATTAAATATGTTCTACATCATTTTGTAACGCTGTCCTGTCAGGAAAATTGGAAAATTCATTGAGAAAGACACTTAATTCACATAAAAAGATAACAAGACTAAGGTTTTTCCATGTCTTTGTGTAAAAAGCCTGGCGTCCCACCAATGGCGGCTGCAAGGCCAGCAGCACTTGCGTGTACCAGTTAAACAAGATGGGTCTATAACTGACTATTAACATCCAGTGTAACCATCATAGTCTCTGTGCCCCAGCCATTCTCCGCTCTGCAGATGTAGATACCCTCATCATCTTGCATCACATGGCGCAAACGCAGAGAATTGTCTTCACTAATTTGAAATCTGGAAAGACAAAAGAAAATATCATTAACTTTTGAAGAAGCTTATCTTATCTTTTAGCATTTGAATCGCTTATTCTACAATCATCAGTCAAATACACCAGCATGTGTATGATACCTTACAATTAGTCAATCCCAAATGTATGTTTTCAAATCATTAGTTAGTACTGCAACTCAAACAAATATAACATTTGTTCACAAAGCGGAGAGTAAAACGTGACGGTACACTCTATTTACTTTAACCACAGCTTACTTAATGTTATGTAGACAAATTTATATTAACGTGTTAACTTCCCCGCAAACATTTCTGACAGCAGTTTGTTTATTTACTGCCACACCTAAGAAATCACCAAGTTTTGTCATGTTTTTTTCCACTCAAATGAGAGAGCTAATTATAAGTTGGCTCACTGTTAACTTATGTCTTATTATTTTGAAACTTTTGCTTGACAGTTACAACTCTTGTCACCTAGACAATTGCAATGGACAAAACCACCACTGCTTTTATCTCCAAAATGGTGGGTTAAGCTATGGTGAAATAACTGTGTCTGTCATCATAGCCAATGGTTCTTGAGTTAACAGGATTATTGAGTACCAGTTATCCAGAGTGGAGCTAAGCAACTGATGCACATGACATGGTTTAAGCCTCTCCCAATCTACTTCCTGTTATGAAAGGTTGGAATCTCAGACCAGGATGCCAGAATGAAAACAACTAATGCTACAATAATACCAGCATTGATCCTGCTTGAGAGGGTTATGTAGTAATCCATTTAGGCATATGGACATCTTCAAATCCTGAACAATTTACTACGACAAATAACCTCACAATGCAATCAACACGAGGCCTACATCAAGGCAGGGTCTCACTTTTCAGGCAAATGTAGCAAATCAAACCAATGCTAGATTCTCTGGTCATTGCTCTACGGTTAACCAAATTCCTTGAAGACAAAATTGTATAGATTTGGTTCGTATCTTCAGAAAACTCACTTGGTTCAGTGAGATTACTGAAAAACATGAGAAATAGTAACATCAGAAATAAATCAGGCACCCAACCATTAAGAACTGTTAGTGCAGGTTTTGATTCGGGTCTTGGTCTTGCAACCTTTTGGTCTCATTCTTGGAATGTTGAGGTTATACTCAGACTGTAGAATATATAGTTTCTTATTTAATCTGTCATCTATACATACAGTTTTGACATTTCAGTGTTGGAACTTCATGTCAAGATTTGGATCAGCTTGGTCTTTTGCCTGCAAGCTTTTCTTGTGAATTGTGATCCAGACGGAGGTAGCAGATGATGAAATGCTTTGCACTGAGAAAACCAATGCTTTCATGACCTAGATCAGAATAACATTTAATTTTTTCAATAACTATTCGGATGTATGCATTCATTCTGATAACAGTTCAATCATAATTTGACTTAATTTTTTTAAATCACTGCACTGTGATCTTCTTTGATCAAGTAAACACTATAAGCTTTCTCTCATGCACATCTTTCTCAACATACTCAGTAAAAGTCTGTCATCAACAATGACCTTGATTCCCATATCAAATTGTGTTCAATTTAACAGCGTTTTATGTTTCATCGTCTCTGCTATCTTCTCAATAGTTGAGAGGACTCCAGCTTGTATTTCATTCTAAATCAAGGCTAGATGGAGGATAAACCTGGCGAGACAGTAATATCCTGGGCTGTAGGACTACACTGGCTAACCACACCCGCTGTCATGAACAAGGTTAACTTCTCTACTTCAGTGAGACCACAGTGAGACAAGCTTATCTTACAAATGATTTATTACCCAAGAAGTACAGGTGGCTAGCACATACTGCTGAGTAAACTTCATCATCAGAAAAGAAATCTCAGTGCAATTACATAATTAACTATTCCAGACAGCATAACAGCTGCACTGTGTCTTGCCTTTTACTATTCCCACATATTTTAACACCTCCTGACCATTCCTATCCCAGGTGTTTACCATACCAGTTAGTCTTTGTTACTTCTCAACCAAAGTGAATGATTGTAAATACTTCTTGGGGGGAGAGGAATGTTCACACTTTGGATCACTCAGAGAATAAACACAGAGTCATTCTGGTACTGCATGGACTAACTAAATCATCTGTGTAGGATGAGAGTTGTGTCCACATCACTGTTTAGACAACATGGTAGTCAGTTGGATTGTTAAGCTGGTTTACTTCAGCAGCAACCTCCACTCTTTGAAAGGGAACCCCTCATTTCCAATTCAATAGAAGCGCTGTCATTATTCCCATCAAGCACACCCCATTGCTCCCACAGTCCTCTTTAAGACTGACTCATCAATTTTTTGTGGCCTAACTTGAAGATGAATTTTTGTGAATAGCTGGAGTGAATACCGGATTATAATAATAGCTAGGTGAAAACAGGCACTTGTGACCTTTACTGTCTGTTGTACCAATTCTGTACAATTCTTGTATCCATTTATAATCATTGATATTTTTTATTGATTAATTAATCAATAGTTTCTATGATTCTGATTTCCAGAAAATAATTGAATCTGAATATTTCTTATGCACAGTCTTAACATTTTCAAATGTCTCTGTATAGCCTGCTTAAGGAACCAATCAAGGTTTCCACTGGTCCAACTTCTCTGTATCCACTATCTGCTGCAATATAGGTCATGCTTGATAAGCACATCTGCAGTAACTTTCTTTAAAAAGTTAATGTTCCATTACAATATAATAATTATAATAAATAAATTTAAAAAAAGAGCAACAATAACGAATATCCCGACCTATTGAGTGTTTTTTAAGCCTCTGTGTGCAGCCTCTGTGTGGAAACAATGTACCAGCAATCATTTCTGCATTGTAAATCATTAAGCTTTTAATACCATAATTCTTATTGTAAAAAATTATTTGGCTTTACATTTTACACATAACCATTGTTACAAATATTTAGAATGGCTCATAGCTCACAAATATGCTCAGTATGACGAAACATCTATTCCACTGGCAGAGAGAGCTCTTCCCATTACCAACTCCTGTACCTTCATCTAATCCACCCTTTTTGTTTCACTAAATAGAAAACAAAAAAACAAATTGTTGGAGGAAAACGAGGTAGCTGCTCTGTTGATCTGCACTCACCTTCCTTGTGGCAACTCTCCATCCATTCTACTCCATGTGACTGTAGGGATGGGATCTCCTTCAACCACACAATGTAGATCTACTGTATCACCTGGTGCTGCAATAGCATCTTCAGCTGGTCTGGTAAATGTTGGCCGAGCTGCATCAGGTAAAATACACAGTCAGTACAGATAAGGATGAACAAGTCTAAGTCTAACCCATGTCATCATTGTCATAATGATTCCCAAATCTCCTCAAACCCGAGGACTGATCTTGGCTGAAAGGGAGGATTCAGGATGGTGTATTTTGATAGAATGTTGAGTTTCCTTCAGCAGATCGTACTGAAGTTGAGAAAAACCTGAGCTAGACATGCAAGTCCACTGGTCTGAGAAGAGAGTTTTCATGCCTAAGGAGGCTGTGATTAAAGCATCTTGCTTACCTTGTATGGCGAGGTATTTGCATAAATTATTATTTGAACTAACTTAATGACGAGGACATCAACATGACAAATGACGAAGACATCAACACGTCAAATGCCTTTTCTTTGAGTTTCACAAGTAGATTTGTTTAAGTCTACTCTAGGTTCAGTGGCGTAACCAGAGGGGAAGGGGCGGGGGAGCCCCCACTCAAAACCCTTGCCCGGATGAGATTTTTTAAATGCACAAAGGAATGGTCCAATACATTAAATAGCTGCCCCTCACCCCCCCCCCCAAAAAAAAAGGGGGAGAAGAAGTCTGATAGCCACTTTTTAGGTTGTAAAACAAAATTAATAGTCTTTTAAAGCAACATTGAAATGTCAAACAAGTTTTGTGACTGAAGACAAAATACAATTAGGTCTACACAAAACAACCCACCATATGATGGGGAAAAGCTCCTATCAATATTGTGTAAATCTGAGATGCAGTCAAGTGTTAAGGCCTAAATAGGAGTTGGCTGAATCCACAATCTACA
Source organism: Pisaster ochraceus (assembly GCA_010994315.2). NCBI lineage: Eukaryota > Metazoa > Echinodermata > Asteroidea > Forcipulatida > Asteriidae > Pisaster > Pisaster ochraceus. Next base: position 7,726,776 of record CM021546.1, on the reverse strand, counting down.
AAAGTCCAGCAAGTCAATGGCAGTCACTGAAGGCATAAGAGGCAGAGTGTAGACCTTGTTTGTAATAATACACAACAATGACAAGCTATCTACAAGTGACTGCAAGCAGAATCAAGAGAAATTTAATATGACAAGATGATAAAGCTAGCGCCCACAGCGAGGCAGTCTTGTCCATTGTCCCCTCTACGTACTCAGTCAAACTTCCCTTTGCTTTCAGTAATGTTAATCAGAAAGAGGCTTTCAGCTACAAAGAATAGCCACCAGTTTTCATGGACATAATACAATAAAGGTTTGATAAGTCAGCACGGAAATGATTCCAGCACCTTGGGAAAGCTGTGATATACTACATTACTCTCCACATAGTTCTTGCTCAACTCTACCATCAAGTTCTCATTGTCAACTGGTTTTTACTATATGTTTATTTGTTGCCCCTCCCCCCCTGACTATTATTAGTAACTGTACTTACCGTGTACATTAAGAATTGCCGGTGGGCTTTGTCTGGTGCCAATGGTATTTGTTGCAATACACACATAGCTACCCGTATCTGTTCTCCTTGCCTAATAATACAGACAGAACAAAAAGCCAGGTGAAATCCTATTGGGTCTAAACACTAAAGTTGTATCATCTTTCTGTCCTAAAGGATGTTACACCACTGGTTTTTATATCTTGCCGTGATCATTTTTCAAAGGAGACTAAACAGGTGAACGTCTCATGTTTCTAACGATTATATTAAGATAAAATACCAACAGTGAATGAGTGATATTTTATGTAATCTTTTTTTCATGCAATAAAAGCTATCAGAAAAATTGGTAATCATTCATGTAATATGGTCCTTGCTTGTGCCAACTTTCTTTAGAACAAGTATTTCTAAAAACCAAGTTTCCAACCCATATTTTCTAAGACAAGTTTATTTTCCATGGAAATAAAAGTCATTTCTGTAACAATATCTATTAACATAACTGTTGATAGGAGCTACATTGTAAACAAGGGAGTGGAAGTCATGGCTAAGACTCTGACAAAAGAGGCATTGACATTTTATCAGTAAATACCAGGTCTGAATTTAGCAACCTCCAACTGCTAAGATAAACTCAAGGAATTTAACGGATCATGATTACTTCAGTACATGACTTCCTAGGTGTGTTACTCTCTACAGCTTTCTCCAAAATGCAGCAAAATAAATACAATATTTCAGACATCAAGAAGGCCTGCAAAACGGAATTCAATGGCATTGATGTTGATTGATACTGTGGTCTAATGACAATTTGATTGTTTTTGTTTTTGTAGGATGCCATGGTCGATTAAAACCTCATGTCATATATTGTGCTTTGGGATACTTGTTTTATCAGGTGGTGACCAGTGATGAGATGTGCAAACATAAAATTGAAACTTTGCAAGGTTGAAGACTAAAAAGGTGAAGTGAGATAATCATCATCTTGTAAATTCTGTTGGTTCTGAAATGTAGAATTTCTTCTCAATTAAAGAAATAAAACACTAAATAATACTTGATAAAAAACTTAAATTTTCTTTTTATTACAATAAAGCAATAATATATTAAAAGCTATTTGGAAAATAGGTAATCATTCATGTAATGCTGCTTGTGCCAACTTTTCTAATAAGTTTTTAGAACTGGTAATATTTCAAAAAAATAAACTGAATAGCCACATATGTGCTGATACACTTTTTCCACATACACAGCATTTAAGCTGATCAAATCTGACAAAAATATCCTTTAGATTATATTTATATTTTGACACTACAAAGGACTGTATAATCATCGCTTTCAATGAGTTAATACATCTACTCTAGAATAGTCTTGTGTTCAATTCCTATCCAAGGTAACAGATGAAGAGAAAAACTGAACTGAATTGTTTTTTATCCTTCATCAATAGATTTTAGTCTCTATCAAGTATTTTTTTCTCAACACATATAGGTTATTTAGAGCAAATCTTGCATATCTCTAAATAAAATAGATGATATACCTATGGTGCCAGTTTCTTGCATATGAATACTTCACCTTGTCTCCAAACTTGAAAGAGCGCCCTCTTTGATTACAGTATGTCGAGAGTTAAGTGAAACAATTTTCATAATAAAGAAACCCTTCAAACCTTTTACTCAGAAACTTTAAAATAACATTTTTTAACAGTTGATATTAAAATCATGTCTTTCATAACAGCCTTGGTTTGATTGGGGGGGGGGGTGGAAACAGCTGTTTAGTTTACTTTTGTCTTTTTCCAATTTAGAGCCAAGCAACTTAACATTCAATGCAAGTTTTAAAGACTATTTACATGGTTTGTATATTATTCATAAGATCAGCATGATTGACTGTGAACATTTTTGGGGCCAATTCTGTCAATCCTCCATTATTTTAAGATCTAAGTTAGTGCAGTATTGACAAGGTGCAATCAAATAGAGTTCTTACAGGCTTTATTAAGTTCAATGATATGTTTTTTTTTTTAAATTGAAATATTTGTCTGAGAATTGGAAAAACTAATATACAGGCAGCATTCCAATGACAACCTGTAGTACTGTGTAGAAATCACAGGCAAGAGTGCAGTTTAAATCTGATTGAATTGCTGAGTAAATGAGGGTCTGGTTGTGTTTCCCACTGATTGCAATTCAACCTCCTTGCTTGGTGTTAAATGCTGCAATATTTACTTACTTTCCATGTCACTGATTAAAAAACAAACACCCCAAACAAATCCCAATAAACATCCCCAACAAAATAGAAGTTGTTAAGTCTTTTAATGAAAAAAAGGAAAAAAACATGATGTTATGAATATAAATCAATGAACATAAATGTTACCAATATTGCCCATATCTCAGAGGAAAATTGCCTTGATTTCTTTTCTCATTTCCTTCAAAATTAAATAACAAAACACACTCATGTCATTTATCAACTCCAACATGGTTAAATATAACATCTCATTAATGTCGCCTTAGCGGAGTGTATGAAGAGGTGCTTCATCTTATTTCAAATGGGAGAGGAGGTGAGAACACTGTTATTATAACAACGGAGTCTATAATTGTTTATAATGAAAACAAGTTGGAAATAGTTCTTTTCTAATAATTTTATTTTTGATAATATGATGGTACGATTGTATTTTGTGAAGACGTCTAGGGTAAACTGTGAGAAAAAGGTCTGGGTTCATTTTCTGGTCATGTTTTGTCCTAACTTGTGGCTCAACAACTTAAATATAGACAATATTATTACCTCTGATATCATAAGGTTGCCATCTTGTAGCACCTTGACTCTATCTCCATCTGTATTCACGTCTTCACCATCTTTACTCCAGCTGACTACAGGCTCTGGGTAGCCTCTAGGGGGCTGACACTCTAACACCACTGGCTCTCCAGCCAAACCCACGGAATCTGATGGATCGGTCCGGAAGTCATCTCGTAAAACTATAAAAGTAAAATAGGAATTTGCATCGGTGATTTAAATATTTAGTCATAACAGTGTGTTCAGTATAATTATGTTGTGTAAGAAGCGATATAACTCCCTCCATGGTTGGTTCTGTTTACTGAGATCATTGAATTCAGTACTTTCTGCTCAAGGAGGGAAACATTCAACACTTTAAGAAGCAATATTTAACAACGCAAAGAACATACATCTACTTCCCCTTTTCAAAATTAATGTATTTCAACTCCGGCTAATTCCACAAGATCATGATTCGTAACATAGATTTGGGGGGGGGGTGCAGGGAGCTGTCTTGACCATCCGCTCCTCAAGACTTTTTCCATGCCCCCCCCCCCCAAATATTTCATACTGCTGGAAATTCTCATCACCAAGCTCATTCAAGAAAACGACGAGTGCAAACAGCAAATGAGACCCCACTACCCCATGGTACATTACATAAACTCGCAACATTTCAAATACACACAAAGCATCCACCTTCAACCCAAACGAGACTGGAAGGGAAAACAGTCTGGGGCCTTAGTTTAAGGAGAATAAGATTTCACAATTGCAAGTGTCTAAAGAAAACATGTCACTGCTTGTAGTATTTACTATGTTTAATGACATGTCTGGTTATTTACCATCAGAGATGACCTTGTAGAAACAGAAAGGATGCAACTGCTTTAACATGACGGACTTAAAGGTCAGCCTAATCATCTGTCTGTATCAAGGTTACCTTACATGATAAGTTCAACGTGTTTAGATTATGCAAGCAATATCAATCCAACATCTATAGCCAACTTACTGAAATCTGTCACTTGTGTCCCATCATAAGGAATTAACACCAGATCAAACAGGAATTAGGCAAACCATCTTAACAAATCCACCATCTGTGCATTGGAGGGCAAGGTTTGAGTAAACTCATTCCAGTCTACATGTTCCCTTATGAAGCACATCACCACATGAGATAGAGTTGATGTACGAGGTTGGTTGCCTGTTGTAAGAGCTTTGCAGAGGATTGTTAGATCATTGAACCCCCCACAGATCTTCAATTACTAATCCATTTCATTTGCTAGCCTGGAATCAATAACAAGTGATTGAATGAGGTTGATACTGCTCAGCAGTATTTCTCAGTGGACATGGAGTGTGGGTTGCTGGCTGATCCGATGATGCGGGCAGTTAAAGCCCAAAGAGACGCAGCATCTTCTCGCCTTACAGATAATCTCATCCTTTATTTTAGACTCCATGGTCTTACTGCTATCCACAGGCATTACTTAGTCTAATTCCATAGCAACCACAAGTTATGCTAAGGGTCTGCATCATTGGTAACAACCTAATTCTAAAGTGAACAAATACGTTTTTATATGTCACATAGATTTCCTAGCGGAGAAGAGGGTCAATCATGTAGAATTGGTCCATGCAGCAATCACCTGGAGTAAACACATGGCATTACTTTCTCTCAAATCCTTCTGGGTCCTTTCAGCGTAAATAACAATTTTCATAAGCAATGTTCTGCAATTATGGACAGAGCACAACGAGCCATTCCTTACAACCTCTCCATATCCAACCTTGCTTTATCTTTGTTTTTGTTTTGATTACCAAAACATCCTTGATATTGGATGTGGGTAAGAGGGTTTTGCTATCACTGGAAATTTCTTTAAAACTAATAATTTAGCAAAGCTTGAAAAAAAACTGTACTACATTGAAACAAAAACAATATTACTTGAAGGTAGTATCTCTTTAAAAACAATGATCTCTACCAACTTGAAGAATCTGACTGTGAAGAACAGTCCCCAACGCTGAACTGATTCCAGATCAAATGCCAAGTTACCATCTTGAACTTTAAAAACTTGACTGAGTTGAGTCATGTTGGTGAGCACCCGTCATTCGCGTCAAGCAACCAGCCTTGAAACTGGTACTTCATGAATTAAAATGACAGATTCCCTCATCTAATCGGTAGCGATGAGTTTCTCAAGATCAGAATAGTGACAGAGATTATTTGAAGGAGCAGGTGAAATTTTAGAAGTAGTTAGCTTTGTCATCAAAACATCCAGCACTGAGATATTACTGTGTTTCTACATGTAGTACTGCAATCTGTGGTAGCTACTGCCCTGAAGGGACTGTACACCACTGCTTCATACAAAACAAAACCAAACCACTCCGTTGAAATTTACTAGTTGTCAAGGAATGAATTAAAATACCTAGAAATGTGTTAATGGAACAAGTTGTCAGCTCAGTCAGGATTATAAGGTCGTTAGTGTAGTTTGTATGGATTTCATAATGATGGGGTTTGCATAATTGTTTGTTATTGTGCTTCTAATGTCCTTTTAATATTACTGATATACAACTTTAACAAAATGAGCCAACAAAGTATTCTAATTTTTCCCTTTTTTTGGTGAGAAACAGCAGAAACATTTTCTAATGACTATGATAACAAACCGTCTAGATTTGGCATTCGTGTCTCTTGAATTAAAGCACATCAACAGAAACCTAACTCCTTAGTATCAGGAAGATTGTGCCTTTCCTAAAGGTTACAAAAACAAGTTTTTTTCTATCAATCAATCAATCAATCAACATTTCTTTCCATACATAAATCAAAATAAACTACTAGGCATGACCCATAAAAGCAAAAGCTTGTAGGCTGGGATGGATGCCTTGTACAAACCAAAATAAAGATGAAAAGTCTTTAAATAATTTGAAAATCATTTAATAAAACCATTAATTTGATACTTGAAAACTTTTAACACAAGATTCTTTCACCACCATATTATTACAAAATGTGTTCTACCATTTGCTTTCATAAAAGTGGTAGTCTCAAGGGTTTTTGTGATCAAGTATTTGCATTTCAAAACTTACAACAACATTTTGTTTCTTGTTTGCTTCAGTATTTCACTGGTATGCCGATTCACTTAAAAAGTGAAAGTGTTCTGTACATCTTACTAAGTGTAGAGCAAGAATCAATGCATTCCGAGTACAGTAAAATTATTCTAAAAGATCATTTGACATTTTGTGAAGTGAGAGAGGTGAACTGTTAAAAGAGATGTGAGAGTATAATGATTGCAAGACAAGTTGACAGTATCTGCTATACCATTCTAAAGTTACTTCAACTAATACTACCCACAGATGTCATGAACATTGCACCAATTTATACCACATGACGGGAGGTAAATCAGATTAGGCAAACTATCAGCTGGGAATGCTGACTTCTTGACCTCAATGAAGCAAGTATCTCGTCTGCAGTTCTCAAAGTTACAGTTTTAGAATGACCAGTTCAATATATGTTTCCAATTGAAATAATCATTTGGATGATTCATTGGGGATTGCAAAAGCAGATCCATTTTCCTTGAAAACTGAGTGAAATTGGAGGAAGCATACTTTATGTGAAATCATTTAAGCGTTAGTGAACAGTGTTGTGTTACCTGGCTCGGTGTTGCAACAAACAAACAAAACTGACCATTGGTATGGAGTTGGTGAAACCGATTTGATTGCTGCTCAACTATTTGGTTTGGGACAATAGACATGGCATGTGTGAGTAAACTAGACACAATGTGCTTGATGGTCCTCTAGATGGAGACCAAGCAGTGGTATTGTCAGCAGAGTCAAAGCAATGGATTCCAGGGTGCTAATTTACTGAATGATGTAGCTGAAAGTGGACAGCTAACCTGCAGCATAAGAGACATCACAATGGCAGCAATCTTGTCTGGAGCCAGCTTGCTTTATGCACAGTGCTGGTGGCTGTATAACAACCGCATACAACCCAACAACCACACAGACAAAAGCCATAACCAGACTGTCAAAACTACTGGCCCATTTTAGCTCAATAACCCCACAGCAATGTAAAACTACTTGAGAGTCATTATAAGCGTTTCAAACCCAGAAATCCTCCAAGTAACTCTCTTGACATACACAAGAGGGGAATGAAGTCAAAAACACAATTATCAACGTAAACAACGTCCAGGGAACAATAGAGTGTGTGGGCCTGGTGCCTGTGAATCATCTGGGAACAGGTCTAAGACTGGATTAGTTCCTACATCAATCCACTCTCAAAGAACCTAGTATCACATGGGAATGGGATCAACTGTCAATACACACCAAAACGGAATAGAGAACATCATGAATTGCTATGTCTTGTTCAATCCAAACAAACTGAAGCCTTCCATAAAAACTACTTTATGTTGTTACACAGGGACATATTCTGTCAAATTAACAGCATTATCACCATGGGGGTAAATTATGCAATTAGGAAGGACATAAGAATAGCCATTAGAAGTGGAGCTGTATACATGTCTATTTTACCTCCATGCATGTAGTATTCCCTCAAGTGTTGTAATCAGTGATGTGTTTGTCTGTGGTTTCCCAAGGCATACAGTCAGAACTACACCTATCAACATTACCCAAAGCAGGGTCAGAATAACATTAGGCTAATAAGAGTACTCTTCCATTCCAACACAGTATAGTAATGACTGACAGCAAGGCTGGAGACAACACCTTAGGGACTCAGAGTCTTTCTTGAACACCCACACCCTCTCTCCCCATCTCTTCCTCTAATTGGTTATTTAAGAACTCCCAGCCAAAAGATGTTGTAGATAATCCATAACCCCATCACCAAGCTCCTATCACACATCAGTCTTGCATGACGATATCAATTTTTAGGACAGATTGAGGTGTAGCATCAAATAGGTCTAAACAGAAAAGATTTGACCGATCAATATAACTGTTTGACCTTTACTGAGTCTCATCAATTCTCAAGCTGGATTTGACACTCCATACTTATTGGTCTTTATCACTCACTAACCACATAAAACGTGTTATAAGATTTATTCAATGGGAGAGGGTACATGATTAGATTTCTTCAAATTTGATCAACGTGAGGAGGACGAATCGGTCTCCTACCTCTCAAACAGACTACCGGTTCAATTCCTGACTTTGATTTTCTTATGAGTTAATTAATATTCTGTCCTTCAATATAATGTGGAAAAGTTTAACAATTTCACGCAAATGCAAACAAAACTAATCTAATAATATGACAACATAGCCTGCCTAGTTTCAGCTCACAAACATTTCCAGATCAAGACAGACTCATTCATGTAGTTCGTAGATTGAACAATTACTGAGAAAGGAAGTAGCATCTGACATTATTTGTGTGCCTAATGGTGGTACAAGTAAACCTCTCCAAAACCATTTAGGCCTGAGGTCACAAGAAGGTGCATATCACTACCAGAAGCAGCAGGTTTACAAACCTAATCATACAGTGTATACCACCATATTAGACCTCTCGACCATGGGAATCAACAAAGCCATGATCAGACTTCAAGTCCCAACAGTACACTTACTGACTGACTCCCACTGGAGTAATGAATCACAACCAACTGATGCAATGACATCATAATGGTATACTGGTAGAAAGTCTGACTAAAATTGCCTCCCTTGTGAGCCATTTTAAGTATTTATTTAATGAGTAATGCTCTAAAAGCCAGTGTTCTGTCAAGGCTCTTTAAAATCATGCATACCCCTTTGGTACTTTCTCACCCCAAAATTTAGGGTAAACATCATCTCAAAAAGCCTGGATCTTAGCAGTCTCAAATTAGTGAAATCATGAATAAAACATATTGTCATGAATCAATGGTTTTGTGCCTGATCTGAGTGCTCATTTATGTCTCAAATCAAACTGACTCCGACTGGACTAATACAAAGAACATGACTTGTTTTGTCCAGGTCTCAACCCTCTGTAGACATTAAATATATCACGTTGAGTGTACTCTGTTTTTCTAATGTAGTTAACGAAATTCCAATCCATGGGGTGGATTCAAATGATGGTTTGACTACTTCATGAAGTTTCCCATTTTGTACAAGGACTGTTCAAAGAAACTGGTTACCTATGTGAAACTACAATGCTCAGCCTTGAGCAAAGTAGAGGTTTGTTTGGCTAGGACACCAAGTCCATCAAAAAGGATCCAACTACTTGCTGATCGGATTTAGGCAGATATGGTTTAGGTTGACATCCTGAAGCAATGACTTTAGATTAAGCCATACTTGATCAAGGTAGAATTATTTGTCTTGTCATATAAATTTAGCCATCACATGTAACATGACTACAATGAAAATTAGATGACATATTGGGTTCACATTATATGATTTTTAAAATGCATGTATAAAAGCCAACTGTTATTGCAATTGAAAACTAAGCTGGTCCTTGCTTGATGTTAGTTCCTACATTTTGAGCCGACTATTTATCGCCAGGGCTGGCTATGGTCCCAGAACAAACTGACCAAATATTGTCTATGTGATGATCAATTCTACAGGCCAGCTTGTGTAGACAGAAAGGTAGGATTTGTACATAGTTCAATGGTCTGGAATCTTTTCATTCTACATGTGAATTGGATGAGTCAAGGCCAATTTTATGAAGCACTAAGCGTACAAACATACTGAGCATAAAAATAAATAAAAATAAAAATAACAGTACTACTACTACTAATAGTGCACATTTATAATGTGCCATGTCTGGCATGAATTAACTTGCAGAAACAGTTAACTTTCTAATATAGACAACCCACATAGGCTTAATTGTTCCTGGTTTAGTTTTTCAAAATCAAGGGTCCATTAGTTGTAACAATTTCTCTGTCTGAAGAAAAATAAAAGCATTTTAATGTTAATATGTGCAAATGCTCTTTGCCTTTGAACAGTAGACAAACTCATCCCATACAACCTGTTCAAAAGCATGCCTTTAAAAATTAATTTGGGGTAGTTATAATTCATATGAATCTGTTTTTTATCTCTTGGAATTGACACTCTAGCTGGTAGGAGGGCAGGCTCACTGTCATAACTTTGCTGAAGGGCTTGTTGGCAACCCTAGCACAAAAGACCCCACCAGGCTTGAGAGTCATGGTCATGACCTCCATATTTGTCATAGTATTTCCATGCTATCCCAAACAGAACTGGTCATTTAAAAAATATCCCCATACCTTATTTCATTAGTTTACTACGTTCTAATTAATTCCCCTTTTTCCATTGCATGTGTTGGGTATATACATATAATTTTTCAACTCTCTGTTTTATGTGTAGGCATATTTTAATTATATAAATTCACTTTTTAATTGAGTAACTTTTGAACTGGCTATGCAACTTGACCTTAGGTCACAATAATTGTAATTTTAAAATAAAATTCAAACTTAATTCAACAACAACAGTAAAAAAGGCATCAATTCAACTAATTAGTGGTACATGTTTGAATAATAATTCATGATTATGAAGCAATCAAAGTGGTAGAGATCTTCAACCACAGTAGGCATTTCCTTTGATTGCACTGTGCATTAATCAAAAAGCTCATTAGCACTAGCAGCAATTGGGAGGTACAGGACACATCAATGAAGTTAAATTTGTCCAGATGGCATTCAATTTGACAGTGGATTATAGAGGCTGAGGAATTTCTCTCTTTTCATAGCTGGAAAGATACTTGTTAGGGTCCTGCTGGTAAAATTATCAGAGTAGTCGTTGTACAACTTTGGAAATGAACCGTCCTGGCCTTCTCAGCACTGTAGAGCAGAACATTGTCCTTATGATGTGTCAAACCAGAAGGAATCGATCCACAGACAAAGCCTACCCTGATTGTCTTTTTGGATGGCTCTGAGCAAGTATTTGGGACAGTAGTCTACATACGCTGGACGCTCAATGATGGTAGATTCGTATCAAATTTAGTGGCATTGAACACATCATCTAAGCTTAGTGCGTTAAGGCATTTCACTCTGTACATCTTGAGTTATTCTGGAAGATCTTGGGAGGTTGAATGCCCACTTGAAGTTGTCAACAAGACCAAGAGCCTTTACATTGAACATCGATAAGGGAATTGTCAAAGCTGAGAAAAAAATGTAGGTATGATAGCATCACCTGCAAGCTTCCTCATATGTCAAGACGGGGTTAGTCTGTGAACATTATTTAGATCAATATTGATATATGACACTGATGTTAAACAATGAGAATAAGATGGAGGTATTCTCAACAAGGATATTAGCTGTAATTGGAACTTTGGTCTGACCATTAATCCCAGACAGACTGAGGCCCAGTATCAACCACTTCAACCTCATATCAATGACACTACAAAAGACATCACAACAACAATCAACTGATAGAAACTATGCTAAGTGAAACTTTCGCCTTATTCCCTCATTCCTTTTCAATAGTGTCTGAGGTGAGAATTGAATTTTGGTCGACATAAACAACCAGAGCAGCTCTACTTAGGGAAGTGATTGAAAAGATTTCCATGCCATTGTTAGCTTTTCTTTGACCACATTTTCCATTAAATTGTCACCAGTGTGGATGGATTTAGAACTCAAATAACTAAGTGTGGCTTGCAAGAAAGGGGGAAGAGCTCTGCCCTAATCTCTAATTAAGCATAACTTAAACAACATATTTCAAAACATCTGGGTCTTTTTTTCATATACTGATTCCATTTAAAGCGTCTTTGGTAAGTTGTGTATTCAAACTTACATGCCACTTCTAAGGTAGCATTTCGGCTGCGAGTTGCTCCGGCACGATTTTCAGCAATACATTGATACGTTCCCACATCTAGACGACTAACACTGAGAAATAGCATCTCTCCTGTATCCAGTAGCGTAATATGACTGCTTCCTGTTGACATATCCATCGGGTACCCATCTTTCAGCCACTGAAAGAAGAAATAATATAAAATACAATCACTTCATCGTGTACTTCAACCATTACCACTTAAAAGTAAGTAAAACTCTGTTAAAAAAAACGAATGAACAAAAAGGAATTTCTTTTTTGTCAGTGGGCTGTTTGGCAAACATGTAATGGCAGGAGTCACAATATGTACACAGTAGCCAATTATAAATCTGTGTCAGGTTTGAATTGTTATGTGCAGACAGCAACTCATTATTCTCAAGAAGCACAACTGTCAAGAATAACGACCATCTATTGTGATGTCCTTAGCTTTCACAGAGTAATTCAAAACACTGCCAAGAAAGACTTTTAAGAAGTTTTATTTTCCCTACACAGTGCTTGCTGTCAGTGGCAAATAGTCAAATTGAAAATCAGTTAGACATGACTGATGTAGGCAATGAGGTTGAAAACTGATCTAACTAAGCAAGTATTGTAGCGAGACACATGTTTTATATTTTGTCCCTTCAGTTATTTAGATCACCTTCCTCTGTAGTTACAGTGGGTTTTAATCTTATTCTAGAGAGTGAATCCTTTTAAAAGTACCCCAACCAAAATGTAACACTTTGTGGAAAGAAACAAAAAATGAAAAGACCCCCCCCCCAAAAAAAAGTCTGCAATTGGAGGTGACAATCTATTCACGATCTGAAGCAAGTCTGTGCTGGAAGTTAACAGGTACTTTAGGATAGGTGTCTACAAATATCAGTGTACATGACTGAGCAGACTTCAATGCATCCAATCAGTACTGACATCTAACTAGCTTCTGTTGACAATCTTTCACAGACTTTAACCACCAGTAAGAGAGATTGGTCCAGTGTTTATATCTCATGCTATATGGCTTACCATAGCCCCCATATTGACAAAGAAATGTGATAACCCCATGTTATACACACAAATGTGCTAACAGTGAGCACTGAAAGAATTGGCTTAGCAAAACCAGGTTACACTGTGAGTGTGACTGGCTCCCACAAGTCTAAATTTGTCAGTCAAACTGGTTAACTACATTCAACTCTAATTAAATAAGATAAATCTTGTTTTGGAAAAACAGACAAACAAATTACCTGTCAAGTTACCATGTAACATAAACTAATTAATTGTCATTGGTTCCCTCCTACATTTTGGTTTGTCACCAAATATGTTAAGGAGTCTGCTCTGCTTAGCAAATCTCAACAAATACATGCTAAGGAGTCACTTCTGCTTAGCAACTCTCAACAAATTTACGATAAGGAGTCTTTTCCGCTTAGCATTGTAACTCTCAACAAATTCATTCTGATGAGTCTTTTCTGCTAAGCAACTCTCAACAAATATGTGCTTAGGGAGTATTTTCTGCTTAGCATTGCAACTCACAACAATATATGCTAAGGAGTCTTTTCTGCTTAGCAACTCTATAAAATTGGGTCCAGATGTCTATCCTGCAGGATCCTGGTTCAGAAATCTACATAATATCCATAGCAACGTCATCAGTTAAGGTGGGAACGGTTTGCAAATTGCGGCTGATCAGCATGACTACCAGTAAATTTGAGTGTAGCTTGAAGGATTACCCCTGCCCCATGCACTGCTGTTAACATGAAATCCACTTAAATAATTTGCACTTTATAGGTTAAGCTTTGAATTACAATGTGAATGAGTTCAACCAACAATGTCACATGTACTTTATAGGCAGTTCACAGCTTTGCTAATAGAATTATGCATGTGAAATTGAAATAAACAATTTAGTAGAAAGCTGGTTGGTCACAAAACACAAAATAATCCTTGACTGTCACAGCTAGGAAAAAATAATTCAGTAAATTTGTTAAGTTGATAAATTTTGTTTCCACAAGGGCAAACTTTTCATTCAGTTATAGTGAACAAAAAAGTGTTTGAAAAATTGATTATTTTATTTCTCAAGACAAGTGCTTCAGCTTTAAAGCTATACAGGGATATAGCAACAATTTTGAAACTGTTCATAACAGCTGGGCCCCATTTCATGGCTCTTCTTACCGTAAGCAAAGAATCGGTGCTTACAAAAACAGATAATTATTTGCTTACGCCAAGTGTGCGTACTCCACGTTACTAGGCATTCTTTGCTTAAACAGCTAGCGCAGAGATTCGGCACTTGCACAGTAAGCAGAGAATGTTGATCGCAAGTGCTGAATTCATTCAGCGATAAGCAGAGCAATGAAATTGGGCCTTGATCGTTTCACTATTAAGACTGATATTAAATCAAAGAGGGGGAAAAATAAATGACCATTGATTTTCAATATGCTTTCCTGTATTCTTCATTAGTTATGAAATAATTCAGGTTGACTGATTGTTTGCATCAAGTGTCATTTTTTTTCAAAATGTTAGCAAAGAGCTAAAAGTTCACTACAACTGAAAACAATGATTGCCTTTACTTCTATGGTGAAGTTAATGATATATAAACACTCATTGTGAAATGACATTGATAAATTATGTCAAGTGTTATTAAAACAATACAATCTTTAGAGAGGCAGAAGTACAAGGGGTGAATGATGTTGTTTGTGAGGGGCTGAGGTCTGGACCTGCTGTTATTTCTTGATACAGGAAATCTGGCACAAGCCACCTGCTGACTGGCTAGACACAGGAAGGCAGGGTATCCACAGATGTTTGCTGTCCACCATCCAACACCTTGATATCTCCAACCAGGCGGGTTTCACACATATCCAACACTGCACCAGTCCTTCTATTTTTTGTGAATTCTTATGGTCACCCTAAATATACAGTATACATGTGTGCGTATGTTGACTTGGCCATAGAGCAACAGTGCAGGCTAATCCTTGCTCTACGGTTCAATGAAACAATCACATCTAGGAGTAGGGGTTGTCTATGTTCAAACATGGTCGGGTACAGGAATATGATGTTACTAATTATAGCTATTTTGCTATACACAATCTGTGATCTGGGTTTGTGTCAAGAAAGCACCCAGTACACTTAATTGCATAACATAGAGGTAGCGATCCCAAAATGCTACATGTAGGTTTCCTTTTCCCTTTGCCTCTGTGGCTACTATCTGTGGCTTGTAAATAAATAAAAAAAAA
>CM021546.1:7688530-7705372 GCA_010994315.2 Pisaster ochraceus | reverse complement strand
AGTAAGCAGATTAAATAGCAAACAGTAAACAGCTCAAATTTGTTTTCCAATTATTAACAACATTATATCACATCTTAAAATAAAGCAGGCACATAACTGTGGTTAATTATGATCTGACTTTGTGACACCTAGCCTTTGTCGCTTTTAACTTTTGTTTTACATGTTTTATTTCTATACTTGTAAGTACAGCTACTCCCAATGATGCAAACATTCAACATTCTTTTTCTATAACGGATGGTTTGTCTGTTTTTGTCAGTGTTTCATTCAACTAACCATTCACTTTCAAGCAGTGTGTTCAAGTTTGGTTCTGAATAAATAAATACATGAGATTTCATGGAAGGGTCACTACTTTTTGTCTGGTAAATTAAGTCTGATTTCTTGTTATCTGGTGTCTATTACTTGTTGGTTATTTAACACACCAGACCAACGGAGTGGGCACAATGCATACCCAACAATTAAATGGAAATATGACCTGTCTACTTAACCATCCACAGCTATTGTATGGCTGCACCTCATTTAGAACCCTGCCATCTCTTTATCAAGCAAGGGTGTGTATACCATTTTGTAATAAACCACCTACCAACCATCTGCAATCAGGACCCTACATGTACCTCATGAAACCGCTTAGCTGTCAATATAGCTTATTGGGAACATTTTCACATTATTTGTGTACAATGCTTATTAGCAATAACTACTATGCCTGGTAAGTTGCATTACATTTGAATAAACACAAATAAATTAAGCTCATGGGACAGTAAGAAAAGTCATCCTTGGTGTAACATTTGATATGGTTATTGTTAGAAATTGGAAGGTAGTCTCACCTACAGCAAGGCAACAACTTTATGTGCTGTTTTCTACCTCTGCACCTGTTTTTAATGGAACTTTCACAGCTCAGTGATACCTTCTTTTGTACCACCCTTTTACAATCACTCAGCTTTACTGCCAGTGTATCCCATAAAGTGTAAGCTATGACATTAACTAAGCTTGTGTTAGGATTCTATTTGAGTACACTGGAACCCAGTAACCATAGCACCTTCTGGCTCTATGATAGAACCAACTGAATCACAGTAGCTGCCTACACAGCTATGTAATTACAACAAACTGATTACTATCAACGAGACACATTCAACAGGATTTGATTCTTCTGTGCAGGTGCACTACAAGGTCCCACATAATATAAGCGCAATAAATATCTGCAATGGTTTTATTCCTTCCTGAACTGCTTGGCATTTGCTTGTAATTCCTTTCTGGAAGGACCCTGGCAGGGCTAAAGGCCTGGACCACACTCACTCTAGCCTTGAGACAAAGCCATATCTATTTCAACACTGAACCAATTGAGCATGCACTGAGTGTAGTGATATTAGCAACATTTGGAAGACTGCCTTGTGGCTATGGTTCATCCATGGATACAGTGATTCAGTACATCACTGATCTTCTTTCAGCTCCTATCTGCATATGTGTACTTTCATTGCACTGTTGACTCATGGAGGAACACCCTGCATGGTTGACTTGGTAGAATGGGTCTAAACTTGTGAATATATTTCATATAGCAGGTGTATTCTTCACACTGCTCAATCTCCCATCCATAGAGAAAAGAGCCAATATACTAAAAGCTTAATGCTTAATGCAACTGGAACTGAGGTATAGAGTTCAGAGTGCCAGCCCTGTGAAATTCCTTCATCTTAACTACCCTCTCAAGCAAAATACATAGGTCAAATTCATTTAAAAAAATCCAAACTGACAATGACAAACTCAACAAAGTGCTTACACAAGGGATTCCCCCAACCCTGGATGTTGTGAACCACTTCAATTGGTACTAAAAAATCTTTACCAATGCCTCGCCCTCTATACGTTTTTATTTTTTGGAACTTTTCGGAACTTGGAAGATAATTTTTTTAAAGAATATTTTGTTGTTACGATGAAACCCTGACTCAATATAATAGTAAAAACAACAAACATTCTCATTAAATACACTGGGATTTTGTGCTCTCTTTTGAGAAATTATGGAATGTTTTACAGTAAACATTTATAAACGTAAACTGAATTTCTACCCAGAAATGTTTTGCATGTACAATCCAATGTGAAGTGGTTAAGACAGCAAATAGAAAGAAATTGGTATCATCAGTCCAATAGGCCAGCTGTTTTATTTTATTATTTTTGTCATTTGTTGAAAGTTATGTGATCTTTAGGAACACAATAAAATGTAATTTCACAGAGTTTTTTTTTTATTGAAACAAATAAGCATCAGGCATTGAACTGTTTAAAACTGTTTTATTACTTGTACACGGTTGTTTCATTTAGTGTACCATTTACACTATTTGGAGAGACCTTCTGTTGAGTAAAACACACAAGCAGTTATCACCAATGGCTAATGATGTGCCTTTACTGATATTGAAAGGAACTTCATGGAAACTTAAATCTGACTTAGGGTTTGATCTATTAAAAAAACCTTACTGCTGACTGGAATAGTTTGAGTTACTGTAAATAGTACACACCCTTTAGGTTTGTACCAATGGGATTACTCTCTTGACCTTTAGCAAGCATGGTCACTCAGGGTATCTCTATAGGTCAATAACTGAGTCCAGACAGTTGGCTTAAAATAACTCCTAGAACATGTAAATGCACATAGAAACAATAAATTGACTGTATGAAAATAAACTAAAGCTATAAAAAACATTAAACATCAAGAAGAGCATCAAAGGAAATAACATTAAGGAAGAGACCCTGACCCTCATTTCTCTCCTTCCTCTTCCATTTGAGTTTCAGATTCAGGCTCCCCTGAAACCAAGCCATGCATACAAATATCACAAGAAATGATTTGAGACGGAAATGACAAGTGAAGTTTCTGTATTTTCTGACCAAGCAGCACCAATGGTTTGAATGCTTGAACGATCATGACTCAGCATTTGTCATTCCATCCCTAAAACTCTTCCACGTCAAGATTTGGTCTTCCTTAATAAGTCTACTACCCTTGCATTTCACTCTTTATCCAGAATACAAGTGAAATCAAATTATGGCATTTTGCATTGAAGATACAAATGAAATACCTTTACACACAGTACCCTGACATCCATTCTATTGAGTGTGGGAAGAAGAAGCCTTTGTAATAATAACACAATTATAATAGCATTAAGGATGTAATATACTTTGCTTTGACAGAGATTGCATGTGTTATCATGTAATCCTATTTCATCTTATGAAGGTCTAAGCACTCCTCTATTGTCATAATGGTTTAGGATTATGTGAATAATCACCAGAGAGTGGTCCAACACTCCATCATTACTGATATAACAGAACCTACACAAATACACTCTTTAATCCCCTGAAACATGTTTGCACTACTTCTTACACAACTTGAATGAAATCCCAATACAGATTGAAGAGTGGATAATCCTACAAGAATGTTGATATAGAAGAGGGTAGGATGCAATTAGCTAGCTTGATACAACTGGATTTGTGGGAAACAGGCTGTCGAGTGTGGTGGTATTTGCCTGGATGCCATAGCTTAGCACTGGTGTCTTTAAGCCAACCATAAACCCTGTGTACTCTTAGCCAACCAAACATTATTTTGCAAACCAAAACTTATTTCCCAATAATGGAAATGTTGAAACGAATCACATAAAACTGTGAACAATGAATTCATTTTGACAATGGTACTGTTGGGGAAGTTAAGAGCAAACTGTGAGTCAGATATCATAGCCACTCTACATTTTCTCCCTCAAAGTGAAAGTTGCTAACCACAATGATTGAACTGCAAAATGGTGTAAACATCATACACTAATAAACACTTCCAGTGATAGTAACATGAGGACTTGGTGTTTGCTCTGACTGAGTGGCAGGATGCAGAGTGGTGTTTCAATTTATTGCGGTTTATCATTGATCTACAATATGCTACGATTTATTGTATTACCACATTGTTGTGTTTAAAAGATTTACTCAGTTTTGACTTCATTATTTAGTCAAGCTAAAAAGCTTTAAACAAATCAGAATCATGACCACAACCTTGACATCCCGGTAAGGTTAACCAGCAGTGTGATAGGTCTGATACTTCATATGGCAACTTTTCCTCAGTAAAAGGTACCTTTGAGGTGGGGATTGGGGAAGCACAAATTTGTACTTGAACATTTCAAGGGGCACCAAGGCAATGGCCAGGGGTATGGGGCAAATGCCTGTGTTGCCCCCAGGAAGTATCAGACCTGAAGTGGTGTTTTCATTGGGGGTAGCAGATCATTCTTAATTTCAACCTTTCAGAAATATTACAAACTCAACTGTGAATTTCATCACATTTCACATTTTTGAGAGAAAAAGCTGATAAAATTTACAATAACAAATTTTTCTGCTCTTAAAAGCCATATACCATCTATTTGAAATACAAACGAGAAGGTAAAAGCGTTGTATTGAGAAAGTTGTACGGAAGTGCAGTGAAATCTTCCCTCATTAAACAACAGTTGCATACAAATAAAGCATGCCTGCTGGTTTATTGAGTATTGAAGTAACTCCATGGAAACCATGGTTCAGGTAAGATGCGAATTTGTTTATCATTACTTACAATCAAAACTTGGAAAACATCTTCACTTGATATTTTAGTCCCACAAATCAATGGAATTGTAAAATTGAAATTCCATGAAAGCAACTTGGAAGTATGCATCCATCATCCATCAAAGAGCTTTCAAGAAGAAACACAATCGTGGAACTAATCCACAATCAATCAATTCTGTCAGATATACAGCACTCTTTTAGACAATGGCAAATATATCTTCTAATGGCAATTTTTGATGCAAACCAACAATTTAAAAAGATTTTGGGGAGGATAAATGCTTGGAGAGTGGAGACAGTGTGTTACTCCTGAGGGTAAAGCTAGAAAGGTTAAGATATCAACCTTCATTAAAAATGATGCTCACTTTTTGGAAGAAAACAAGTGATTATCGAATGGATGTTGTTAAATGTCTTGTATATTTTTAACATTACTGTTTTACAAGAAATGATTGGGTTCATACTTCACTTTATCAAGGAAATCATTTTTAAAAAAGATGTTTTTTTCCCCTGGGAAAATTGGTTTAGACAAACCTCTTTCCATAAATAATCTTTGGAAATAAGATGTAAAAATGGATCATTTATAGGAATTGACAAATCTTGCCTCAAGCTTGCCTTGGGAGCAACATTTGACACATCTATACCAATTTTGAAAGTTAAATTAACTACTTTTGACAATGCATTTTTTAAATAAAATTTGCTTCCATTGGAGTAATGTTTTGTTTTTATTAAACTGTTAAATAATCCCCACTAAAGTGTAAAATAACTTCTTTAATTTAAAACATATTGGATCTTTTAAATAATTTTGTTCTGCAATTCCGTCTTATAAGTACTCCATCTTCTTTGAAAAAGCATTTAAGTGAAAAGACCCTGCCTGGTGTGCTTAATTATTTCTGATTAAAAACATATTTGTTTGCCTCTTGTCCACATAAGGATGCTTGTAGACATGTAACATCAATGACAATAACCTAGCTACACTTCTATAACTAAATCAATACGTATCAACCATGAACCCAAAGGTTGAAGAAAAACTCATAATTGGAAACGCTTCATGTGTCATACGCAAAACAAAGTGCTTTGCGAACAGCATGTATTACATAACAAAACATGTTCGCCTGATATAGGCCATCATGATCTATGCTTTGTATGTTATATTTCATGACCGTGTAGATTGGAAAAAATATCTCCTAACTTCCCAAAAGGATTAATTCCGGGCCATTCATATGAAAACATTTGGGTATTTGTTTAACTCGGTCAGCTCCAAACTTGAGCAGTGGACTTGTTCAAACTATTTACTAAGTTTGGCAAAAACAAAAGGTGAACTTTAAAAGGTATCACTAGCAATTACATCTAATGCACTTCATTTTATTAAGGAAATGTAGCAGACGCTGGTTCCTTGGAACAAACATGACAAAAACACATGTGGTTTGTCAACATTCTGGTAGACGAGTTACAAGTTTATTTCTGGAGAATGGTGATCAAAATGAAGGTAAGTTACACCATGGTTACACGTAACCTTTAATCTAGAAAAGAACATTACAGCAGATTAAACACTTTAGGTTGTAGCTTCAAGAAAAAGATAAAGATAGTGTAGGTGAACATACCACTGGGGATAATCTGAAGTAATTACAGTGTGAATAATAATCATCTGGAAATTTAATATTTGACTCAAAGAGAAGTTACTGCCTTATTTGCTTTCATTGATAACAAAACGTATGAATGTAAAAATATGTAATGGATCATTTGTGACATACAGAAAGAGACAGTACAAGCAATCTTAAACTCACACATGCCATTTTCTCAAAGACAAAATCAATTATTTGAGCTTAAAGGTCACAGACTGGTCTTCTGATATCTACTTGGATTACAGTTGAACAGGTAATACTTAATACTCAAGTGTAGTTTCCAATGAGAGAACACTTTCACACACTCAGAACAAACCTGTCATAGTTTCATCATCAGTATTTAAAAAAAAATTGTCATTCAAGATCTATGAACAACAGATACAGAGGTTTCTACTGGATTCATCATTTATAAATGGTACATCAAAGTAAAAACATCGTTTAGTGTTGCTTATTACAGCAACAGCACTCTGCACTCTGCACTAGTTAGTAATATCGTCACTTTTGCTCAAAATACCTGTATGTCTGACAAACATCCATCACCTAGCTCTAACGCGACTACCTCATCGGCAAGCCAGATCGCAGTTAGTACAGTAGCACGCGAGTAAACATAAAGCTTGGACATGTGGGTGCATGCATTTTGACAACTTGTCTGAGATCCGGGTACTGACTACCGAGTTTCTATTTTTGCAATTAGTGCAGAGTAGAGTACTACTATTAGAAAAACTAAGGTATTTCCTGAAAGTTCTACCCTTTGATTTGTGAAAAAAAAATTAATAAAAATTATTTCCTTACAAAGCAAAAGGAGCAGACATTTTAACCGAAAGAGGGTCAATAATTATTTGTTGTCTCAATAAAGGTGAGAACATTGATGGGTTCCTTGGGTAGTCTAGAGATTGCAAACTCCAAGAAGACTATCACTTGATGAGTTTTGGAGCACTATTCTTGAAGTGAATATTGCTCAAATAGTATACAATTTTTTCCATTTGTTATTTGAGTAGACATATTCATTAGTGATTTAGTCATATCAGCTTTCTGTCTTGAATGTGTTAACTCTCCACACAACAACAGGAATAAATTGGTCCTTGACAACAGATTCTGAATATCAAGTGATGAGGAGATTTAAGAACACTACTTCCTGTGCAATAAACAGTGCTGGTGGTTTCCTTTAACACAAAAGCCACATTATGGTGAGGCTCAGTTTCTATTACAAAAGCAGAGTATATCATCACTAGACAGATCCTCCAAGACAAAGAAATCCCAATAATAAGAACTGTGTCATGACAGCGTGGCTGAAACAACAGCACTAATCCACACTAGCCATTTGTGTAATGAATGCTAATCACTGTGATGTACTTGACACTGTTATTTCATTGTGAGTCATTTGTGTGATGGGATGCTCACTTGATTGCAAACTTGAAATCATTCAGCTAATTCCCCTGTTTGCATGTGTGTGTAAAGAAGAATTTCCTTCCTTCATAGGTTAGAAGGACTAAAAATCACAAATAATTGTGAAATGTAAGTGTCTGATGTGGCATGAAATGGGGAGCATTTTAAATGTTTGACTCATTCAGAAATCAAATCTGAACAGGAAAACAGAAATTCCCCACAAGCCAACTGCAAGCCATCAACTATGCTACGAATCATTTATTATTTTTCATACTTAATAACTATTATTAACCAATGCTTCAATTAAACATCACTTACATTCTTAAGAAAACACAAGTTGAGTTTAACTAAAAATACAAAGAGGAATTATTTGGACGGAGCTTTTTAGTTCTTTTCCGATGTGGATTTCGTTGGCAAGTTCAGCAGACTACCTCCACCATGCTTCACCTTTAGGCTTTAGGTTCTTTTCTAATCAACACTGCTTTTATCTTTAATCATGGTGGTAAAACTTAACAGTCCCTTTCATTTTTCTCAAGAACTTTTTATAATAACAAGTAAGTCTCTTAATTTAGGTAAATGAAGATATCTTCATGCTAAGATACCTAGCCTATTGAAACAAGAAACTACTTCAGCTAATACAAAACAAACCAGGTTTTCTTAGTCCTTGGTTGGTTATGAAGGAATCAGGAGTGATGAGAGTTGATGGATAAAGTTCTGGATTAATTTTGTTCTGAATAAGACTTGACCAATAAATGAACTTAATGAAAAGAAACAAACTTACCACCATGAGACAATGCCAAAACTACTATGACTGTGAAGAGAGTATTCCTCGTCATATCTCAGTGTACTTGAAGATTTTATGATCCACTTAAGAAACAAGCATAGAGCAATCCAACAGATCCTTCAATGATGATTATCACTTCAACTCCTATTGCCTGATGCATACAACTAGGTCGACTGAATGTATTCATATCCTAGCTTGCAGCATGCTTCCAGTCACCCACTGCCAATCTCATCAAACAACACTCTGATTATAACTTGATGACGGCCGGCTAGCAATCACTAACAATTCTGCAACAAACTTACTCCAGTCCCGCGTTCCCAGGGAAGACTACTGGAATTCTGATGTAGGGGAAGGTTTTCTTTGCTAGGATGGCAATTATATACAGGGCTTGTGTTTAGAATGTCCAGGCGTGATCTAGTGTGCCCTGCATCCACCTACCCAAGCAATAGATGAGACATGAAATGCCCACAGTCAAACCACCACCTCCAGCTACACCAACTTGTAATCAAGTGGAAATGTTTACAGATCTAGCCGCTTGCCCCACAAAGACTTGCCTACACAGTGGCCTCACCCAGCATGCAATGATATGGACATATCCTCACTCCATGCAACACACCTGGTAAATGTCTTAAGGCCCCTAACAGATTGCACTAGGACTCTACCATTCTGTCCAAATAGGGGGGTTTATGATGCACACCTGATGGTCACACAACCAATGTTTTATCTTGAATTTTAGCGCACAGCAACTTGTATTTTTCTCTTCTGGACTTGAGTAATTTTTAAAGACTATTTAGAAGTGTCCTGGGGTAGATTTAGATCCCACATTGTCTAATACTTTCTATTTTCTGCCAGGCCTATTTCTTTCAAATTTTCAAAGTATCTCTTTAGTCAGTTTAGTATTTCAGTTTAGTTTGTTGTCATTTTAAACAATAAATTGTAAGTGTTGCTAAATATTTGCATAAAGTATAAAGCTACTGTGCCTTGAGGATTGGCGATATATACCCTGGTGTTTCTGAGAGTTTGTAGGAGGCAGTAAGCTACTGATATAACATCCACAGGCCAGGTTGCGTGGTTGTGACCACAGAGTGTGTGTTTCTTGAGAGGGGGAGGTAGATGGCTGGCTGTAGAAGCAGATGGCCTCTGGGTTCTTTCAATATTCCTCCAATACTCGGTAGTATTGCTCTTGGCATATTAACAACACCCTCATCAAATCTTATTATTAGAACACACACAGATGTGCTTAGTAAGCCCCGCTATAGAGAAAATTTGCCCGGTACTCTGTCGCCAAACTCCAATCCTATTTAACACAGCTCGGTAAGCCCATCCATTCAATACATTGTTTATCCAGTGTGTGCAATATTATTGGCTTTATTGGTAAAGCTGTCAAACACGCCAAGTTGTACTGCCTTTTAAATCAAATGTTACTTCATGGTCACTGGTTTATTTGTTTGCCTTCAATAGCAATCATAAAAAAACTGGAATGTTCCCACACATCTCACACAATAAATTGTTATGAAGCCATCAAAAATCAATTTCCTTTTAACTTCAAATTTGTCATACGTTGACACTGGTAGAGCAATGCACTTTAGCCAAAACCTTGTAAGTTACTGATCAAATAAAGACAGGTTAATCAAATCATACAGCAAAGACTTCAGAAATGAATGTGTTTGTATTTGAAGCATGTGACGATTCTTGACAAGTTGTACTGTAGGTGTGTACATTATGTCTCCACTTTATTTTGCAACCCCTCAGCATAGTTTTGCTCAATAGTCTCCTCAGGAAACTGGAAAAGATCAAAGCTAAGCTGGAGGGGGGTTTTCAGTGGAGTTGATGGGGGTGTTGATGACCATTTCTTGATGTAAAGCAGAGAGGATGTTTCCTGCTGTTTACAGAGGAGGGTTCCATGTTCCATTCAAGGTAAATGACATCACTGGTCCAAATCCCAAAGGTCATTCAAACTTCACCAGATGGAAAAACATCATATTTACAACCAATCTACCAAAGCCTGAGCACAAATCGTCTTTACAGAGACTTTTCTTCAGCAAAGGGTGTCAATTTAATACCCTGACAATGGTCATCAGAGGGCAGTCACCGGTTCTCTCAAACCACAGGAAAGTCACATTTTCTCTGGGTCAAAGATTTCAAAAAGATTTGTTTATTCCTCTTGCTTTTTTAAGGCATGCTGTAAAAATACACTGATTAGTCAGATTCTAATTGAGAAATTATATCTATTCATGAACTCTTGCCCAAGGCATTTTGGTCAGGAGCTCCAAAAACAGAATGTTCACTTGGTTCACCTAAGCCTTTTGAGGAAAAAAAAAATACTAAGTCTTTCTGTAGTCCATTCAGGGGTAGATTTATGGTAGTAATAAACCTTTTGCAATGAAATTGTTTTAGAGAAAACAATTCCTTTAAAAATATACAGTCCAACTTTTTGAAGACGGTGGTAGAAAATTTGGAATGAATAAATAAATAAAACAAAATAAATAATAATTAAGGCAACTCAGCTTCAGCAAGATTCAAATACTTAAAACATTTTGGGATTTAAGCCATGATTTTGCAGTGAAGTTGATATGTAATTAACTTTTGCAAGTGTTTTGCAAAGTATCTCTCTATCCACATGCCATCACAACTCACTTTGCAATCCTGTTGGTGTTGAATTAGTCTTTATTCCAACAAAATTAACATGAGGATAATAATAAAGGTGCCTAGGATTCCTGCATCAGATGTTTTCCAAAATTCCCTCATGAAAAAGTTCAATAATAGTGCCCCCTCCCTCATTGAATTACCACTGAGTTTCACAGAGCCTATTTAATTATACACTGAAAATTTCACTACAATTCCCAAATGAAACAACTTTTTCTTTTTCTGGAAAGCAATGTACAATAATCACAACTTAATTAAAAAATACTATATTCCAGTCTATTGTCAGATATCTTTCAGTTGGCTGAATAATTTACCACATCTCTTCAAAATATACAATTCAATTGTACTTTTCAGAGGATTAGTTTTTTTTATGAATTAATGAATTTAGGATTTACAAGCACACATGTACTTTTGTATTGACTACATTGACTGCCAGAGAAACCAAGAGCATGGCTGATTACTGGAATACTGTCTGAATGAATGTCTGCCTGTCTCATGCACAATCAACACAAGAAAACGAGCAGGGCTTTTCTTGGATACAGTATTGGTAATGGTAGCACTAAGCAGGCAAAACCTCGACTCGATTTCACAACAAGCTAAGAATCTTCATACCATGTTGTGTATCAATCTTCACTAAGTGCAATTTTGTGTAAGATTGTCTGGTCAAAGTAGTTGCTATTTTATTTCATACTAAATTTAACAATGACTACAGAACCAGTCAAAATAATTAGCACTGCATTCCTTTTTTGGGGCAAGTGATATTTTCAAATGTGTGTACTTAATTGATAGTTTTGTTGGTTTAACAGTGTCCAGGACCACAAAGTGATGGTTTTTCCTTTTTTAAATATTGTTTCACTTGTGAAAAAAATGTACACCTCTTTTTATTTATTTCCAAAATTAAAACCTTTTATTTACTTAAAATAACAACTTTTTAGATTGGAATACTTGATATAATTCCAGCTTTCACTTTACGAATGTCAAATACATGTTCCCAAGTCAGCCATGCTGTATCATCTTTAATCATAACAGACTCTGAATATTGATTTTTATACCCAACGTCATACACATAGCCCAATGTCAGTGCAGTTTAACTAGACCCTCAAGTTATTTCCACAAATTGACAAATAAACCGGTTTCTATTTTAGGACACATAAAATGAAGAGCGCTGTCAAGCCAGTAAATATATTGTTGAAACTACATGACTGTCAACATGTTACTTTGCCCCTGTGTAGCCAAACATCTAGGTACGCAACCGATTTGAATTTCCATCATATTGTGTCAAACACCTTATTCAATCCTTTAAATATTTGTTCATATTAAACTTATTTGTTTTGTGTCCAGATTTTGTTTTTTTTAATTAACATGTAAAGGGAACGTTTACCTTTGGTTTTTGGAACTGTTTGATTGTTGTAGATTTATACAATACAACTAGCCTGTGAAAACATCATTTCAAAAGGTGGTAGTGTTTCTGAGATATGCCAAAAATCTGGAGCGGATATATTCACTCAGGAAAAATATCCGCTAATTGGAATACACAATCTGAGAAACGTATCTGACAGTTACGATTCTCAGATTCAAATTTTTGGGGAAAAAAACTGAAATCTTTTTTCATAACCGTATTACTTCAAAGTGAAATGAGTAAAGTAAGTATTTATTGTATAATTTTAACAGTGATTATCAAACGTATACTTTTCCTTTTAAACAAAAACTTAATCAATCCACAAAGAATGAAAAAAACTGATTATTTTCACTTTTAATTACAAGAGTACCTTCCCTTTAATATAAGTTATGTGTGTGTTTTTTTTTAATCAAGTCCTTTTAAAAGTGCTTGTAATTATCGAGTTGGTTTGAAAGAAAACAGATGGCTCAACATGGCAAGTACTAAATGAACAAAGCTTGAATGTGACTACCTCACGCTTCTACAATGTACAGGAAATTATGCCTTTACAATGAGAGCGTTTAGTCTATTGGAATGTTATCCTCTCCAGGTGTCTTCATATGTCAACACATGTACAGGATGAGACTCCCAAGCCACAACCCTAGCAGCTATTGTGGGCTGTATCAGACATTTTCAGGATGATCAGTGGCTGATGGTCAAAGATTCCAAGCAGAGCTGTGTATTGAGAGAGTTGTGACGTGGACGGACCAGATTTCTTTGGTCAGGAGGTTGCTGGACGCCATTTTCAGTCCAAATGTAGTAAAAGCTATTGTACTAGTGACACCCTATATGCAAACATGCTCCTTTTTGGGGGGACTGAAAATAGCTTCTGATCGAAATGTGTCGCAACTCTCAACACACAGCTCTGCAACAGCCCTGGCAGCATTGTGGGCTGAATCAGGCATCTTCAGAATGGTCAGTAGTTGATGGTCAATGATCATAAGCAGCAGAGGTACACAGTACTGAGGTGCAGGTGCATCAAGGTTTTAGTATAGCAGTGGATCCAGAAATTTGATTAAAAAAAGTGGTAAACATCAGCAAAATTTTAATTCACATGTAAACGTTTGCCATGCTCCACATAGTGGAGATTCTCTGGTGTTTTTTGCCAATGGTGACATTTACTTTGTAAAAGTTCTGCCCCAGTGCCATAGGGGGCCAAGGGCCATAGGGGGGCAAGGGCCATATTGTTTTCCCTTTTTGAGGGCACTACATGTATCTGAGTTTTGCTTTAATGTGTGTAGGGAGAGGCACTCGAAAAAATAGTTTTATTTATCAAACAAGTTTGCCATGATCCACATTGTTGAGGTTCTGTTGGTGTTTTAGGCCAATGATGACGTTCACTTTATAAAAGTTCTACACCAGTGTCGTAGCCATGGCACTAAACGTATCTGAAATTGCGTGTGTTGGTGGGTGGGGGATAGGCACATGAATCATGCAGCTAGAAATTTAGAAGAGTGAGTTTAGTTGTTTATCCAATAAACAACCAAATTGAACTGATAGCTAGACTTCAACAGTTACGGAACAACTACTTGGAACACAAAGTGAAAACCAAACTTATTATGACTAGGGCCTATATCAATGGATTGCAGATATAAAGTTAGGATTTGAACTATGTGGAACATGCATGCAATGTCTGTCTTTGTGAACTAGACATCATTAGGGCATGCTTGAGGTTACCATAAGATTATGCAAAATCTCTATTGTGATGTGACATTGTGATTAAGATTTTGAGTTTTCCATATGCTTAAAAGCATTTATTTTTGTCAACCAACATTGGCAGTGCTTGGTAGCAGACAATATAGGAATTTTACATTCAAGAATTTCAAATAAATATTGGGGATTATCATATAATTTCAATCTTGAAGGTTTCACTTTTCAGCTAAAGTTTGTATTTCCAATTTAATGTTTAGCGGTTTAAAATAACAGCATGGCTTGTGTCATCATAGATGAAGTCTTTGTGCCAGAAGGGAGACGTTATTAATGTTTTTACAGTGTTCTTGTCAACTTAATGACAAGTCTACATCTACAGGCAGTTTTATGATTATGTCCCAAAATCTGAAAGCTTGACCTTTTCAGTTTGTTGCTGAAGGTGTTACCTCATCACTCTTTCATTTAACAATAATAAAGTGAACAGCCCACTTGTGACTTCAATATCTTTTAGCCTATAGCAGGACAATGATTGGAACTCAATGTGCTGAATTGTACATGGTAAGCGTCATGAGACATTACCTTATCAATGTTTGAATCATGACCATTGACTTATTGATAGGAGGTTGTGCTAACCATGTCAACATATTTGATAAAATCTTTAAACTATACCCCGAGACAGTGTAGTCTGCAAAGAATATATGAATTTAAAACGTTGCAAAAACAACAAAATGCAGTTTTCTGAAAACCCACCACCGATTGAGATGAACATATGTTGTTATAATGTATCACTTCAAAACTAGTACAACTGTATGTCCGATTGAACATGGCTAGAATTTTACACTCACCAGTGATTTTAGCATCGGGCCAGTAAACTCATGACCACTCCAGTCCAGGGGTCTTGTGTTTTTCAATTCAATAAAAATACCTCACTGTGTATAATCTTATGTTCAAATGTTGATTAAGTCAAATACTTTTTAATATTCTATTGAGTAATGAAAAAATACTTAATACACATGAAGACAAATGAGATGATCTTCTTGTACATGTCATCAAGCTTGTTTAAATAAAATAAAATAAAATGCTAAGTTGTGGTAGGAAGTTTGTTTTTCTCATTTTGATTCTAATCTTGTCAAATTACTTCTGATCCAGTAAACATTTTGAGATACAAGTCCTATGGTCTTGTGGATTTCTCCCCCAAATTTGAGCCCTGCTGAATGAACTGACTCCTATGCAGAGTCATCACTCTAAATAATGTTAGGTTTCCCACACTCAACTTTCCTCCAGTGGACCTTCCATCAAGAAACGAGGAAATTGGTTTTTGATCCAGATAGGTGATTATACTGAAATAGTATAACTTGATATTCAATCCATTTCTTGCCTTAGACAATGACCATTTTATGATGTAGTAAATCTTCATTAAATCGATAATTGAACGAGCCTTTTTAATACATGGTAAAGTATCAGTGATAATCAAGAAAACAAATCCATGTTTCAACTAAAAGCTTAGTATTGGCATAAAGCTGGTATCAATAATAACTATCAATGTCCAAAATTGCCACATTCTTTGATAAAACTATGGTTGAATTCAAAATCTTATTTCCCCTTTGTAATAGGCCAAGTGAGATATGCATGTTTCTAACAAAAAAACATAATTTATTCAAAGCAAGTTACACAGGTTAGGCCTAGTGTGATATTAATGAAACCCAAAGAACTTACATGATATTTTCCCAAAAAATGTACAATTATTCCTTAAGGGATGGCTAAACTTCATTCACTGAGCCCTTATCAAAACTACAGCTTTGACTTGACCTCAGCTTGTGGCTTCATTCGCCTGTTTCAAGCCCCATACTGAAAGCGCACATTTTCAAAATCACTTATAGAGACTAAGTCTGCGACCAAGTTCAAGCCATCGTTTCAAAAAAGGCCATAGTAGCTTGTATTTCAAACTCTCATCTTTTCCTCCTGCATCATCCTTGAGTTATCCTTAGATGGCATACCTGCACCATTGATTGGCAAAATATAAATATGCAAGTGCAAATAATAATTTTCTTCCACACTTATCTGTCTGGAGGCAAGTGCTTCTACTCTGAACTCTTCAGCCTGATTGAGTGCAATAGGTGAAGTATGCCCTAAATGAAAACACTCTAACAGTGCAACTCAATTCAACCAATGCAACAAATTGTTTGAAATGAACTTCTTGCCTGGGTAGCATCAACCTGGATCTCATGGTGCTTATTTCTATTGGGACTGGTTACATTTCAACAGACAGCGAAATTCCACAACCAATGCACTGCAACAAATTGACTGGCACTGGTCTTAATCTCCTGTTGTTTATTGCTGTAAGGAGTTTGGTCACATCCAAACTGTTGGTTTCCCCTGTATAGCTATATAGGATACATTTTCATTTCTACTTTTGCCCATGCATTAGCATGAATTGACAGCCAAAATGCTCTTGGCGTCATCCTGTGATCATCGTAGGGGTGTAAAGACAATGAAACAACCGAAACGCACAACCAATGAGCAATACGCTATCCTGTGGCATCATAATAATACATAAGGTCTATTTGTGCAAGACCCTGGAGAGGTTTTGTCTAGAAATTATTCTCCACAAGCACTTAATAGAACCAATCCATTGAAATAAATCTCTTGACATGCTAACCCCCTTATTCTGTTTTTGTTTGTCCATATACTGTAGTGGAAACAACATAACTTCTCAGAACACCACAAGTCTTGATCTATGTCAGTGATAGGACAGAGGACTATACTCTCCATAATACTGC
>CM021546.1:7663532-7674827 GCA_010994315.2 Pisaster ochraceus | reverse complement strand
CCCCCCCCCCTCCTTGGCTCTGCCACTGGTCCCCAGCTGTTAATTGTTCCATTGTTGTCTCTAACCAAAAGCTATTAACCAATGTTTTCCCTATTTAGTTGTGATTGGTTACCTTACTTATGCTTTCCTTAGTAGTGAGTGGAACCAGTGAGTCCTTACTGACTGTCTTATTTATTGATCCTATTTGCATAGTGTGCCCTTTTCTCTGATAACTGGACAATTTGTATGAACTTACCCTTCCAATTCAAATGATGTAACAGAACTTTAATTAATGTTTTTTAAACCAAAATTATACTAAATATACTCAATATTTCTGTTTTCGCCATGAAAGCTCCCTGAATAATACTTGGAACATTGCCCCTTCCCTTTAAGTCTACTGTTGTAGATGACTATCTGACAAACAAGTTATTTACTGACTTTGATACATGTATGTCCCTCATAGCCTCGTTGTGGCGCTTACTTTCTGATGATCTTGACATGGAGAAAGTCATGCAGAAATGCTGCTAGAGGGGACATCTGGACATTTGCTATTCCATCTATAGGCCAACAAGGGCAAAGTCCTGAATGAAGCTCAATTCATCACCTGCTGCTACACTATCTTACAGCAAGTGGTAATAAATTGTTGAGTTCTTACTCTAAACACATCAAAACAGACTTAAACACCATTTCAGTTCAAAATCTAGCTTCCAACTTTCTTACTGAAATTCTTGAAATCAAAGGTAAAACTTGAATTCTAATTCAAGGGAAAAGGTTTTAAGAGGACCAGCCCAAAGTGACATCTTCAATGCCTTTTTGTAATTGGCTTTTTACAAGCATGTTTGTTGGTGTTTTATCCAGTTAGTTTTACAGGTTCAACAGCTCATTCAACAGCCAATTAAAATTACATGTCAAAGTTGTGAATAAGTAAAACTCACTGAATTTGGATTTTATTTACCACATTTGTTGTTGGTTCTGGCATGTGTTTTATGCACTTCAGCTATTTGCACTCAGTTTACTTTAGTTGGTTGTATAAGATGCCTTCATCACCACACTAAAACTCTTTCTTTGGATTCGAAATCACATGGGATGGGAGCCAAAAAATAAATTAAATATTTTAACATTAAACCTAATCAATAAATTAGTTATCAGGAGAACACACAAATTTAGCCCACATCTTACTTTTCAAAACAGGTTATAAAATTAAGTTTACAACTGTGTTACTAAGATGTCATCATTCACTTGTTGTGTACAAACTTTTCATGGAGGTAGTAATTGTTGGTATGCATGGAAGGAGGTAAGGCTCCACACCCTTCTTGCAGGCACACAATGTCATATTTTCAACGGACAAAAAGCCTAAGGAATAAAATGGCTTCTGACAAAAAAATGTGGCATTTA
Source organism: Pisaster ochraceus (assembly GCA_010994315.2). Lineage (NCBI taxonomy): Eukaryota > Metazoa > Echinodermata > Asteroidea > Forcipulatida > Asteriidae > Pisaster > Pisaster ochraceus. The sequence goes on along the minus strand of CM021546.1, from coordinate 7,673,453 downwards.
TACTGACATTTCTGTTGCTAGAATTACTCCCCAAGACATGTTTTCCCATTCCCATGTAGAATTGAACTTTCCTAGAATGACTTATAAATGGCAGAAAATCAATTAAACTTTCACTCTCCGTTTTCTAGAAACACATTTTTGCACATTGCTTACATCGTTTCTCTAGTAAATTTCCTTTAATTTGCTCATGCACCTGTGCAAAGCCTAGACAAGTAGGTGTTATTGGAGAAAAGAATACAGACAAGTATCTTTGTTGATAAACCAATCACAAAATGTTGTGGCAAAATTAACTGTTGAAGAAGAAACTATCCATGGGTACCTTGCTGTCTCTCTCTCTAGTCATGTCCACTGTGTGGTACAGGTCATAAGGTAGAAGGACATCCAGCTATCTAACTGTGACTTACTGTTAAACATTGTCAGTAAAATATACTGGATTGGCTAAAAAAAGACTTAGCCTGTTTGTCAAAATGAACGGTAAAATAATCAAGTATTTCTCACATATAAAAATAACTGCATTTATATAAATCAAGTAATTTTTTACAAAACCAAGAACTACATAAAACAAAGATTTGCAATGGTTTCTTCGAGACAGATCTTCTCATACATGTAATAAATTATCATAAAATATTTTCACATCTGCAGTTACAGATTATAAATATGTTGATTGTGATATTAAATGCACAGACAGGGAAGGAACATGGAGGGGAAAAAAGAAGAAGAAAAAAACACACACGCAAGTAAGTATATAAAATTACAACCAAATTTTCGCACATCAATAAATAACGAATTATGGTAATTGTTGAAAGCACTGACGTCACAAGTTATCAGAGGTTGTTTTTGTATTGGAACAGTTATTTTCTATCATGAATGAAATGATGAAGTCCATCTATCTGTACTTGTAGTCTCTCAAAAGAACGCGTTTCAAAAATCTTTGTCAAAAACAATCTCATGTCAATCTATCCCTGAATGAACAGTTTATTTAATTTCTTCCCCCAGCCCTACATTTCCAAAGACAGAACTTCCTTAGACATGAAGTTTTAATCACAGAGAAAACAAATCCCTCAGAGAGAATTATTCATTCCAAAAACATTTCTCCTTTAGTAAACATAAATAAATTACTCAACAGAGTTCATCTTGTACAGATCAAATTCCACATAGATATCGATAATGAAACAGATTTAGACGTGAAAATAGTTTTTTTAACTTTTCAAAGAGGTACATTTACTTCAATCTTCTACGGCGAGGATTTTGCTGTCTGTTTTCACAACAAATTGAAATACAGAATCTATACATTTGGTGTAACTGAAATTTTTTTTGGTGTTTGTTCTGTAGAAGATACGTAGAATTTTAGGGCAGATATCTTTAGAACATTATTGTTTTTCAATCTAAAACTTTTACCTACAACACTCTGTTTCTCTTTATGAACAGAACATCAATGACATTTATTTGTCAGTTTTCTTTGAAGAAATCATTCCTTAAAATTAAAGGCTGTTTGATGAGGTGCACTTTTCCCACAAACCAATATGATCCATTTGAATTGACTGGCTTACCAATACACTGTATTTACTCTGCCCTTGCTCACATTAATGAAAGTTTGATCTTATCCCTTCTGAGGCCACCATCTAGTTATGATATATTATTTAACCTTTGTCATTTAGAAAGCATCTATCATCAGCACAGTTGTGAAGCCATCGCTCTTCACATACTTACAATTAATGTATTATACTGATTAAGGACAAATCATATACCGTCAACAATACACAGTTGAATGGAATGACTTTGATTTCAATTCCCATGTGTGCAGTGTGAACAGCACAACCTTCAGCAGTTATTGCTGTTGTAATATAATGTGACAGCAAACATGTTTACTAGCCTTCATTTGAAACCCATATAAGCCCTGGGGTCTGTGGCCCTGCCCAAGATTTTGGTCAGTTAACGGACAAAGTCATGCATGTATTATTACCTGAAGAATAAACTCAAACCCAGGCTTGATCAATTTCATGGCAATGCTATGGTATGTGAACATTCAGAAATTAGGGTAGCAGAAAATGCCACGCTTGTATACATACATGTATAGGCATATTTCACAGGTAAGCAAGGAATTCAGCTTCCATTATGTAAAATAAGCATGTCCTTCTTTGCAGTGGTAACTATGTTCAAGATATAACGGTGGTAGTAAATGCAGAATAATTTGGCGCATACAATTTATTCACAAAAACTGAACAAATATGTTATTTTAAAGTTGTAATTAAACCTTTATAAGTGTCACATTGTAACCTGTTCACATTGCTTCCTTGTAGTTACATCAGCATTCACACTCTTACCAAAGTTACCAAAGGTTTTTGGGGGCACAGGGATAGAGAGTAACAAAGTATTATAGGATCAGCTCAAAAATCTGAAGTCAAAGAACAAATCCTTCAAGTTCCAAACCAGGTTCCAGATCAATGGCTGTTTAGTAAAGTTCTTCAAACTTCCACACATCTGAGAATGATGTACTTGTTTCTATACAGGAGCCTATGGTTAGAGTAACTCCCGTACATATCCTGGTTTGATTACAGGTTGGATACTGTCTATTTCATTGCGTACATCTAGATCCAAGACATAATATGAAGAGACAAGATAATGAGTTGATGGTGTGTACCTTCAGGGCACACCTTATATTATTAATCTACAATGCTATATAACATGCACTATCGCATACAATCAGTACATATTAACACAGATCCTCTACTAGTTCTGTACCAGTATTCCAAATCAGTTGTGTTAGCTAAAGCATAAAAGCTTCGTCTTCTTTTATATTTTGAGGGGTGTCGGGGGGGGGGGGATGTCTTTGAGGCTTTAGAAACCTAAGCCTATCCAATCTTTATGCTCTCTATCTTGCTCAAGCACTGCTGTTATCAAAGCCCAGGGTGTCTTCACAATATTTAAATGTCAATGGTCTTCCAAATCACATTTCACAACACACTATTTGGCAACACCTTCATAACTCACCTATTCCAATTTCAAAATAATTTACTGTAAAAACCACTTGCCCAATACATTTTCCAACTAGAAGAATCTTTATCTACAGAAGTTGGCACTGTTTGAATATGAGTATCAAGAAAATATTCAAATCTGGCAAGGTGTATTTTATGCCGAGTGCTAACATAGAACCACACCCTTACAAGTTAATATTGGCAGGTAATGAAAAGGTCATTTTACTTTCATATCTTACTATGGTATGAATCAAACTCAACACCAGACACATGTCAATAAACAACAAGCTGTGAAAAAGACCAACAGAATTAACAGCTTAATTAACAATGGTGACAAAGGAATCAATAGATACTGCAGTATGTCTACCTCACTAACCACCAAGGATTGTTTGTATATGGCCACTGTCTGACTTAAACCATGGAGCAAGAACCTTGCTCTATGCTTAAACAAAGGTGTCACCTGCTCAATACCAATGCACTGTTGTCATGAACACAGCCAATTGCATTGACCTGCAGTGCGGAAAATATGCTTAGCAAATTTACTTGCCAAGCAAATATTAGAAGGGAACCAGTCATAAACAAAATGAATTTTATGGCAGACTGGCTAGTTACCAGCTTCTGCTAAGCAAAATTCACTGTGCTCAGCAAACTGGTAAAGATTTTCCCCTGGGGAGTCCTCGTTATTACAAGCCTTGGGGCAATTTGCTTGAAGTCCTGGCTACATCATCATTGACTGATTGTGGTCAGTTGGGCTTTTCTCTGTAGTCAAACAATAACTGGCCGGATCCAAGAACCATGGGGTCTGGTGGACACTTGACTGACCGTAAACTGTGCCTATTGCCAATTCATAACTCATCAGTATTGAGTTCTATTGATCCAAATGAGTCATACAGCCACACTCATCTGGCACATGGTCCATGGTCTGGTACATTTGAAAGCAATTACAATAACGATTTCTAGTTACAATAATTGAATTACTCAACTGCTAATCCATTTAACCCTGGACCATTTGCTGGAATTTCAGGTGTATATCTGGTAGTGTTGTCAACCTGAAAATATTCAGACCAAGATTGAAATATTGTGACAATCAAAACAGAAAACTGAAGTTCAGAGACAAAAATCCATGAGCTGGAGGACATGAAGTCCCCACCTCAAGTCTGACACCAAGAACAAGACCAGTACCTGCCAATATTACTAACATTACAGAGAGAATTTGTATCATATTTTAAGAGAGACAAATCGGTTCCCTTTCGAGTTTACAAAAGAGAGTGTTCTAAAAGATTGAACTAACACATAAACCAAAATGTCAAATGGAATTTTTCACAAGTTGGTTGTTTTATTGATTTGACAGAAAGGCAAACTCCCCATGGAATCTTCCCTGCATTATCTGCAACCTGCCTTACCTCCATGAACCTAACAACTCACTGAAAAGGTCTAAGGTATTCATATTAGGATGAATACACAGCTCCAATGAAACAAAAATGCTTTTCTGACTGTGCTAAAATATTTAACTTATATGTCAGGATTAAAGACATATGAGACAATATCAGTTTGTTACTTAAGAAAACAAAACTCACAGGAGTCTTGTTTATGTACTTTGTTCAAGACTATTTCGTGGTTATGAAAACATCTCTCAGGAAGTTATGACAGTCTGTGTGAGTGTTTCTACTGCTATGCCAACACTGTCATTCCTTAAACATTGGGGTTAGGAGACCAGACAAGCTGTTGATAGGAGAAAGTAACAGCTGGCTGCGGATCTAACGACCAGGGAATGCAAGCAACTCACCCATGTCTACAACCATCTCAAGCACAAATTCTTCATTCCAAGCAGTTCAACCAAAGCGCCATTTTACATTTGAAAGTTAACTTCCAATTGACATTCCGCTGCTAAATCTTTACAAGCTGGATGCAGTTTCATGCACCAGACTGTTTGCTTTAACAAGGCATGAAGCCATTTTCTGAGCATCTACACCACAATTATTTTAACTTGGGCACATATCTGTGAATGAAAACCAAAGTGATGGTCTCTACAACCACCCTGAAACAATAATGCACTCAGAATTATTTTATATTTTGAGCGATCTTAAAAATTCCTGATTAATAGGAGATAGATTAGCACTGATCTTGTGCTTTGCATGAGTATTAAGTACACTGGTGGCAATATGAATCCCAACGTCAATAGGCTGAGTGTTTGTAACTCTTGCTCTACCCAGAAGAATGAATAAAGACTTGTCAGGGTGGAGATTATAGCATGTTTGAACTTCAAGATCTTCAGAGCTCATCACCCACTTGACCACTTATAAACACTTCATTATTCTTATTTTTAATCCTTGTCAAACTCAAAAGTTCATTGACAAACAAATAGTGTGCGCTCAAAAGTGCTTAATAACATTTTTTTAAAGATTTAATTGTATGCTCATTTTATCCTCATGTTGGAATGGAAGGAAAAATACAATCTAGATAGAAGTACTTTCCAGATGCAATACATTTGAGTTTGCTTGGTATTAAAACAAACTTGCAAACTTCTCTTTATAGCTGTTCATATGTTGACACCATGATATTTCTAGCTTTAACTGAGTCTTGTTTGAGCTGATATATTACCGTCATTAACCATAACTTATTCCACATGAAAATCCTCTACATCCAAAAAATGGTATTCAAATGTGTCCATTGTGAATTCCAAACTGTCTACTTAGATTGGACACTAAAACTACTTTGGTCACCTGCATGAGCGATGGGCTACAGTATTGGTATTGTGTGTTTGATATTAATTGCAGATGTGGACGGTTCACATTTGGGATACCGTTTTGCCATAAACAAAAACTTTGTGAATTTGTTTTGGGCTGTTGGTTCCACTGAAGACTAGGCATATTAGCACTGAATGATCTAGTCTGGGCAAAAAACAAACCAACAAACAAACAAACCTCTCATGTTGACAAATCTCTGAAACTTTGTTGATTGTCAGAAGTCAAATCTAAAGCTACTACAATAGGAAAAAAACATTGGAGTTAAACTTTACCTTTTAAAAAATCATTTTAATACGATTTAGAGACATCATCATAGGGTGGTGAATGAATAATATCTATAGATGTATCCCAAGTAGGTCAGAGGTCATGATTAATTGTAGAAAACCAGGCAAGTCAAACTGACTCAATGTAACTCGGTGTGTGCCTGATTGTAACTTTTCAATTAATTTCAGGTTTTTTTCGCACTTTAATGTTGATAGAACAGTGAGTTTCAAGTGCAGTCTTGTCCTGCAGAATAAACAGTCTGCAGGTAATTCAAGTGGGAACTTTCCACACTCAAGAACAGATAATGTATAACTTCCTACACTGTACTGAAGCTGTTTGAACTATAGAAGAGTTTGTTTTATTAAGTGTAGTGGCTTGACAGCTATACAATGACCTTGCCGTCATCAGGCCATCAAATAATTGGGTCATCAGCATCTTTGTTTCCCAATATTACTGTCAATGAATCTTATCATCAAAGTGTTTTTTTGTTACAAGATGATCATGATGGATTTCAAATAACTCCACTTTCATGCAATGTACAGATTTCCCTACATGGTTGCATTCATGGACTGTCGTTTGAAATGCATCTAGCAAGACTGAGTGACATGAGATTCAGCACCAAATGTTGTACCAGTCCTCCTGTGTAACACATGCTCTGAGGCAATGACAGAAATGTTTAGCCTTTCTGAGGGAATCCACCCTGTTTGCCAAGGGTGCACTTCCATCTTCACAAACACAGCAGAGATGACTGCTTTATGCGCAAAGTGCAAATCTCTTGCCGATTTGACTTAACACCGAGCAAGTGTCCCACCACCACGGAAGAACAAATCATGAAACAGCTTTTTTGAATGGACTGCATTTTCTCAAAGGGTGTGATTATATGCATGGAAACCGACTGCCCTAGAAACACTGTGAAACCCTCAGCGCAAAGGAACATCAAGTGAAGCTTGTTGCTAGGAGACACATTTACAGACATCCTAATGACATCCACTATTCAATTTTCTATGTTCATTATTCAGTTACATCCATTTCCACTTTCAATACACTGCTGGAGTTTAGGATGTATAAATGTAACCAGCAGCCTTTTCTAGGGCTGTCAAGGTATAACTTCTTTCCTTCAGAGTTATCTGCATATGATCATCACTTCTTCACTACAGCAAGTACAAGATTCAGCCAAGATTTCCTGCACAACTTACTCACTTTAAATATCTTAGTTCTGTTAAATACGCAGACACACAAGCAACAAGAACTGTCCTTGTAAGCCAAGGACACTTCTGCAAATGCCAGTACTGTTTTTTCAGTGATATTTTTTTATTTTCACCCAAGACGCTTACTGCTTCAAAATAAGAGGGGAATGAGACAAAAGTAAGCTATATTTATGCCATTTCAGGCTTTTAACAATCGTCTGCTTACCACTTAACATTTTTCAAATAATCTAGCTAATATTTGCAATCCTTTTTAACTAACTTTGTTTTCTTCAGTCATCCCAACAGTAGCTCTTAACACCCTTACAAACATCTCTACTTAATATGTGCTTCTAGATTGTCCAATTCTTAAATTCAGCATAAAAAGAGCTTTTCAATGGTATGAAACACACTGGGGAGGGGGGGGGGGGCAGATCATTTGATGAATCTTAAAAACATTTTATTTAATCATACAAAGCTAATTGTTTTCTAATTCTGTTGTAAAGTGTAGTGTCAAACAAACACAAAACTATCGACCCTCTCACTGGATTTCTTTTTCCATGTTAAATGTATTTACATTTACTCCTACTGTTTTGCACTGTAAACAATTTTTTTCAATTGCTTCTATAATGTTTCAAAGAAAAGAAAACATTATGAATTGAGTTCTATCCTTCCATTGAATTGCTTAATACAGCTGGGTGACCAGAGCGGGTGTACATACAACATGAGGGGAGGCTGTTATTATTCAACTCCCCTCCCAACCACCCCTACAATTGTCACCCGATCTTCAACCCAACAGGTATGACTGATACATGGTCAAAGAAACTCTGCTTTCTACAAAGCACACATAGTTCTTTCAGTTTCTATACCTGTGGCCTGTATTCCAGCCCACCCTCGCTATTCAACTCCTACAAAGTTGACAAACCTGTGTATTATGGCGGGATAAGTATAAGCCTTATTCTGCGGCAACTGAATAGAAGTGAGCCAGTATGGAAGAGAGAGCTATGGTATGTCAACATCTGGGCTGATTCACTGCAACCAACCCTGCATAAGAAGCTAGTAGGGTGTTTGTTTAAGCCTGCAACTAGTCACAAATCTACAGCCTTGTGCACTTTCCCCAAAGCTTAGAGTAACAGGCACTGAGGAGCCAGGAGGTTGAATTTGGAAGCGTCTAATCCCACAACCCATAACCCCTCCATCTCCCTTCCTACCCATTGGACCAACTCCATGGCCACCGGGCTGCAGGCACTTGTGGGTAACCATGCTGTTAACAGACAAATCATAACTCCATCGGCCAACTTCCACAAACTCCATACATTTACAGACTCTTAAAAGTAAGCAACAATTTGCAGCAACATTATTCAAAAGTGAGTTATATTGTTTTTGTATGCCATCATTAAATTATCCTGAGAATATCCAAAAAACAGTTCTTCACATGGTGTATTCAGTTGCAGTTTGGTCAAAGTTGCATGATTTTAAATTGCACATGTTATAACACATAAAAGCTTTCTTATTGTTGCACGTAAACATCAGTTTCATACCCCTCAGCTTACAGTGAACGACCCCAGTATTTCAGACTTTTGAAGTCCACTTCCCTTTAAACAGACTACCATCTAAATTATATATATTTTTATTGAAAATGGCTGGTAACCAACAAAGGTTGCTAAACAAATTGTTTTCCTTCAAGGCATTTTACCTGTTGTTTGTGATTCAGAACCCAACCATCGAACAATTCTCTGTAGATATACACATTCCCTCATCACTTCCATTAAGTGTGAATCTATGTCATATACAAACCTGTTCTAATTCTAACAGAATACCCTTGTGAGTTTCACTGGGGACCCTCGTGATAAACCTACAGTGAGAATGAAGGAGAGAACTCCAGCGACAGCTAATGCAATATACAGCACAGGTTGTGCTCTCGGTGGTTCAGTTCAGTGTTAATACAAGGCGGTGACTCCAAAGGACTATGCCTGACCAAACTATGCCAAGAGCGACACACCTAATACCATTGCAGGCTTGAATGCACAGTCATATCAGATAACGCCACTCATAACCTTTCCAAAATTAAAGTGATTACAATTGGCAAGGGGGTATGCAGGCAGGGCTAGATTCCTCAATTTGATGGACTGAAATTCAAGTGCTTCAGAATGCAAACTCAATTAGAATATGTCTTCTAAAATCCTAGTCTTCAATTTCAAAAGGTCTGATATTCACAAGCTTGATCAAATTAATGTATTAGTAATCTCAATTGTTTAGTGGATATATGAGATGTGTGTATGTATCAGTACTCAGTTACAATAAGTATCAACATTTGTTTACCACATACCTCCCAAGCATTCCCCCTATAATAAAAACCCTAAAACATCAATAAATAAATACAAAAAAAACAAAAACAAAAACAAAACAAAAAACACAAACAAAAACTACATTAATTAAAAACTATGAATACATGCTCAAAATGAGCAATGTCAAAGTAGATCAAGGTATGGTTTGTGGTGGGACCATGTGATAATCTGTCTGGAGTAGAGCTGCAGTGACTCTACAAAAGAGCAAGTTGTTCTACTGGCAATCTGAACAGGTTGCTGTGATTAGGTTTCGGGGAGTGCATTCTCCATGAAACAATCACAGCACACTGGTTGAAACTTAAAGTAAAGCATCCAGCTCTTCTAAGATTCAGCATTACTCAAGGGAGATGTACCTCATGGGGCTAGTGATAACCTTACTTACCTTTACTACTACCATTGTTAT
>CM021546.1:7643610-7663438 GCA_010994315.2 Pisaster ochraceus | reverse complement strand
AAAAAAAAAAAAAAGTACACGAAAAATGTCTGGAAAAAAAGTTTGTTTGTAGGGTTCAAATATATCATGGAGGAGTGGGTCCATGGATGAACTGAACAGCATTCATGGTAATTAACTTTGCATAGCTGTGCATGTACACAATTTACCCACAAATCAAAACACAATCTGCCGAACAATCTAAACTAACTTATCAGGCCACAGTAAAGTAAATTGATTCATTTGATTGAACTTCCTGAGATAGAAGCGTGACTGGCCGGACTTTATTATGGATTAACAGAGATATAAGAAAGTAAACCAGGTTGACCTTCTGTGCCATCTCCAAGCTGCCATTTTCTATCCAGACCTAAAGCCATCTCAATTTGTTTTCTTATTATTGAATGCCTCAAGCATAGCTGACCACACCTCAGAATGATGACCAGCTCTTATTTAATTTACTTATTATATTTATTATGATGATGTCCAAGCTTAAATCTGGACAAATAGAATACATTGAACAACAGATTGATTCCAAGGTGATGCATACACTGTCTGTTGGTACCAAGATTCTTACTTAGTAAGTCTTACAAATGCACCTTACTTCACACACCTGGTTCCTTAATTATGTTTCCAAACAAGGGATCTCTCTCTGAACCTGTGCAGAGCTTCCCCCTTTTAACTAACTTGCCAAAGTTTTTGCTTTTATCAACAAGATCAAAGAAGAATATCCTATCACAAAGCTTTGTTACACAGCGGCCTTTGTGTAAATGTGGAGCAATAAACCTCCCATATAAAAATAAGATATGTTTGATGGTACCCAGGGGTTGGATATGACTTTTTGTTTGGCAGTTTTGTGTTACTATTATTTGACAAGGTCACGTCACCAGTAGTGATTGAATACTCACTCTTGGTGTTGTGGGAAGACTATTGATTATTTGATGAGACTGTGATGATTTAGAAAGGCGCCAGCTTACTTGCATCCGATTCAAAACCTCCCATCTCATATTAACTTCAGTTCCTGTAATAAAACGTCTTTTATTGATAATGCTCATACCAAACATGAATTTGCTTTTTGGACAGTAGGCACATTATAACCAGATGACATCAAAGGCATAGCAGCAGGTGAGTAACCCAAATTAATGGTGCACAGCTGACGGTTTATACACCCCAAGGGTCCACAATGCCAACAGGTAAGAAATCTAGCACCTTGCCTTAAGGTACACAGGGTCACAACACCAAATACTCTACCCCTACAGAGACTATATAATATGCCACAGGGCTGTATTACCTTAAGACAATGTGTCACCTGTCAGCACTTGTAGTCATCATGCCTACCTCTTGTTATTCTAACAAAGCCACCATGTAGAAAATCAACTTTTGTTTGTGGAAATGAAATCAAAATCAGTTGTTGATGTAACATGTTTATGCTGTGGTAAAGATAACACACTATTATTTGACATTTTAACTCCAATCATATTCTCCAAGGTTGCAGAGATTCCATTTAATTCAATGTTTCTTCATACATAACTAAAATTCCCTTGTGGCTTATTACTTGAAACTATAATTTAACAGAACAAATGAGCAACTTCAGGAGAAAAACTGACAAATGAAGGTAAAAGGCCTAGATTACATCAAGCTACTTTCTCAAACACAATCAGGGCAGCAAAACAGATAGCATTTCTTAATTCAAAAAGAAATGTGTTCACTGACATCAACAACCTAAAAACATTGCGTATATCAGCAAACTGAAACTTGAAAATGCTATAAGACTCACGCTAAAAACAAACCACAGTATGAGAATGTCTTAAACTCTCATCCCAAAAAACCTTGGACAGTTCATCGATTCTGATTGGTCGAGAGGAGTTTGTGGCCATGTTTAAATGTGCAATATGACACGGTGAAGTTCTCAACTTTTAAAGGCTTCTGGATAATTTTAACAGAAAGGTATTTATGAATGAGAATAAAAGAGTAGGGACCCTGCGATAAAGGACCTCACCTTGGGCCCGGTCCTTTATCACATGGCCATAATCATGCAGGTTTCTAATGGCCATTCAAGACCTCGTCGCCAACTATTTTATTTTCTAATGGAAGAATCCATATGTTGAGGACTAAATGTTATCCACGTTATAAAATGTTTGTAGCCTCCTGCATGAATTAAAAGGGTCCTATCTATTTGTTTTCTCTTTTTTGTTTGGGAAACCTCTTCACCTACAACAACTTATGATTCCTTTGATATTTCAATGCAGGATGAACTCTTCCTCACACTAACAACCCTTTAATATCAGCTTATCCGGTTGACCAGCGTAGGTTTGGGGGTTTGTTTCGATTGTCAGTTTCAATCAGGACTGATAAGCATTGTCATCACTTCGGTCAAACTTATGATTGGTCATTGATAAATGTTCATAACAACCAATGAAATATCACTGCCCATCTGCCCTTGGCATGTCAGATATTTTTTAGTTTAACAGCTTCAACGTTTTAAAAGACAAAATAATTGAGTCGTTATATACATGATAAAGCATGACAGATTTATCACAGCGGATGAATGTATAGAATAACAGCTGTTTTGTGTAATGACAGAAATATGTCATTTGAAATTGCACACAACCTTTATACCAAGAAAGCAAACAATGACAACATATTTCTGGTATTAAAGAAGTTTGACAAGCAAAGACAAAAATAAAGTAATAAAAAGAAAATTAAACGAGGAACACTGACATGGTGGGTAAAAACATAAAATCCCCCCTTTTTCCTATTCTTCAGTCTTGGTTCCTGATGTTTTTATGGCAGTCATTCACCCCTTCATTGTTTGTTCAGTAAAACCATAGAAAAACACACTTTGTTGGTCATGAAACAATATGCTTATAATTTCTATCCAACCTGCATCTCAACAAGCAATATTTAAGCTCCATCAGCAGCAGAAAATCACCAGCAATAAATCTGTAGATGAGCAGAATTAACATACTACAAATCTCGCCAATTCTCTTCCACCATTATCACTAATGCCAGTGGGCTTCTCTCGTCCTACCATTAGTCTCCCTTTGGGCTTTCTCTAACCATCGTATATCTTTCCCACTATTTCTCTCTGTCACTGGTTCTTGACTAAAAGAAATAGCTGATTTTTCATATACATTTTGTTATTCTAAATGTTCTGGAAATGTTCCGCATGATTTTGTTAAATTTGATGCAAATCACCTCAAACAAAGTCAAAACTTAATAATATTTACAGCTATGTGAATTTTAGTTTTCCTGATTTAGCTTTGTTTACAACCCAAAAGTGTGAGTGATCCGAACTGCATCAACCAAGCATCTCCAATATGTGAAGTTGGACAAAACAAGTAAATGTCTCTGGAGTGTTTGACTTTCTACAGGAACATCTCTGTGATTTAACAAGGGAAATCATAAGCACTGTAAATCTATAATGACATTATCAAGTCTGTGATCAGATGGTAAATGGATGATAGTGGCTTTCCCTGCAGTCTAGCTACCACCAAGTATCGATTCATCAACCAGAAGGCATCGGAATTATGACATCATCAACATACACTACCACCTTTAGGCATTGTAATACACTAAGAAACCAATGAATGGCGTACATCTGAAACAACAATACAAGATTTATCTACAGTTAGATATTCTCCTTGCAGCACTACTCTATACTACAGGTACAGTACTGCTGGCAAAGTTATGACCTAGAGCTGCTAACTATTCACTGTCGACATTCTTTCCTTGGTTTTTTTTTATATTTTGGAATGAGACCCAACAAAAATCATAACCTTTGATGAAAAGACTATTAAAAAAAGAAAGAAGTATGAGAGAGAATATGTTGCCTATATAGGCCTATTTGGTATGGTCAACAAATTTTGTTTTAACTTCAAGATGATACAGATGCAACTTCATTCTGGCACTAATTAGTATGCAATCTGCCTAACTTATACTTGGATTGTTTGCATTCAAACTAAGTCAGAAATTTTTTTGTTAATGTTATTATTATCTTGTAATTATGCATCTAGCCCCAACAAAAGAGACACAAAAAAACAAAAACCTGCAAAGTATTGAGTTTTGATTTGATTGTAGAAAAACACAGGTGTGTTTTCATTCAGAATAGTGTACCCCTTTCTGTAGTGAGATTTAACGCACAAATTTTGCTTTGGATGAAGTAGTTTTGCCTTGATACAGTTGTTGATTATCTTGGTTTGCATCTGTGCAGGTAAAGTCTACCCAGGTAGCTCTACGGAATACTGAAGGTCCATCAGTAATTAAAGTCCATGTCAGAGTGCCTGGTATATCAAGCATACATAGTGGATTGATGACACCTAAGAAGCCCTTTGTGTGCCAGGATGGACTGATAGTAGCCAGCACCTTGTGTGTAGGTAGACAACACCGTCGCCATCATCAACGTTATTGATGATTTTCACATTCAAGACTAGACCAGACCTAGTCAGCCACCCTCCCTGGGGAACAAACCTCAGATTATGCTCACAATTTCTGGCTTTGTAGTCGCCACCAAATCTCAAATACTTTTTCCTTGCACACAAAATGTGGAAAGGGCAGATTGATATGAACCCCTGTTTGCCTGTAATGGGAATTGTGCAGTTACAGTCGTGTCCTGTCTCAGGAAAAGCTAGAGTTTTCCAAATCACTGAGGTTCCGACTCGTCTGGATTTCTTTTCCATATCTGGATGTGATATTAAACTACTGTAATGTATTTGATATATGCCTAGTCACTACAGGCAGTAAAACCACAGCCTAATTACACTTTAGATAAAAGGTTGAGGTACTGTGGCAGTGTCTGGAAATGCCTAAAGACACAAAGGAAAGTTTGTTTGAAAAAACTTACAATGGTATCAACAATTAAGTCAAAAAAAAGTGCGCAAAGCATGCCTGGCAATACTAAGATCTTCCACTAAAACCATAAAAAAATACAGGATCTGATATTGCAAATTTAGATATAAAAAAAAATAAAATTTTTACAAAAAATGACATCAGTTTAAACATAGAACCTTTACTGAAGATGAATGAACTTTGTTCATGCATCCATGAGTAACAAAAAAAATCCAGAGATATGAACAAATCACATATTCCTTGTGTTTCAATTATCTCTGCACTTTATTTTCAAGTATTGTTGGTCTTATCTGACGATATAAAGTCAGCAAGTCAATGCTGGTTTGGGGCTCATTGTCACGATATGGCAATATAATCTGAAATTGAATTTGAGCAAAATAAGTGTTTTCAATCTAGCATTAGTTTTCAAATATTGAATATTAAAATAAGTTGATCTTGCCAAAACTTCTTTCAAATCTGTCTATTTGAATGTTAAAGACTCTCAAGCTTTGTGAATATGTTGGCATAGTTTGTGGGTATTTCTCATTGGCCTGGTTGGCGTATTATTTTGCTGGTTGCACCTGTAAGCCTGGAGTCAGGCAGAGACTCACACAGAGGTCCAGGGTGCAAGTGTAAAAGCAGTCTTATTAGATTCAGCAACACACAGCTTTCATTTCCCTTGAACTCACTGTACTATATTAATCAGATTGTAACCACACGTTCCTCTCTATCACTCTACTCACTATCTCTTAATCAAAGCTCCTTCTTTCCAAAAAAAAGAGAAGCTTTTATTTATTTACTGCTACTCATTTATTAATTTATTTCTCGGTCCTTGGTCTTATTGTGTATGAATAAATGATTCAACGTGTGTGCTGCCGGCAAAATAAGCTCTCTATGTAGTGGTCATCAGGTGGATATTAATATAGTTTTCACAGTTGGAGAAGTTTGACAACATGTCAGGTTGAAATATTGTAAGTTGATGGGGGTGCTATGTGTAGAGCCATAGGATAGAGCCGCTTGCCCTAGAGACATGGCACTAGTCATGGTATGGCTGACCTGTAAGTCCCCAATGATATCCACTCTCTCTTTACCATCACTCTGATTTATCTCCCTGCTACACAAGCACATATGCCACTACTATAATATACAGGCGCAGACACTACCCATATCCACTGAAACTAAAATTGGAAATACTCACTAGAGCTCACAGCAATCCTAGAAGATGACAAGCTAGAGAAAACAAGCTGTACAAGGCAAAACTTGCAGGATTATTTGCATGACAAAGGCAATCGTGTATGAGCTGACAATACGATACCTGTATAGGAAAGTAATTGAATACACAGATCTGTTCTGAAAAGGCTAGTTGTTAATTTGAAAGCTATCATAGACTCGATGCAATATCCAGTCAGTACAGCTCATGCTCACTAACCCCATGCAATCTTCAGATGTGCTCTTAAAGTCCCCACCATTAATAAGCTACTTTCAGTGTGGAGTAAGACATGGCTACTTTTTAGTCATAATCAAGTCCTACAGAATTAAGCAAAGCTAGCTGTTGGATTTTGATGATTTTTATTTACATACTGGAGGTGGCTCTTCACTACATTACAATGTTTAAAGGGACTATTGAAGCATATTATGTTCATGCTGAGTGGGTTGTCTTTTTAAGGATAAATCTGAATGTATTACCCTACATAAAATGTAAAATCCATCTAACACACGACCTCGCATATGTATACAAGTAAGTTCATATCACAGCATTCCATAAAAATTGACTAATCAATTAACACGGTATTGGATTACCGGATTCAAATGGCTAGAGTGGAGTGCAATTGAATAATGCTTTTTCTTGGTAATCATACAAATGACCAGAGGGGAAGTGTTCTCAAATGTTGCAGTAAAGTGAAGGTCCCTTGATGGTTTTTAGTGGTAGATTCCTATGCATCGAGTTACTAGGTGTAGCATGATGTGAATGGCCGTGGGGTAGTCTGCACCAGTCTGCCTGTGATTTGAGCCTTCCCTTTCAGCAGGTGAAACACATCATGTTACTGCGCCCATACCTGTGCGCTCATTAACCTCACGCTGCACACTTCCACAGCTATTAAGCGCTTTGCCTGCAGAAACACTTGGTTATTGACAGCAAGAGGGGGAGCAGCTCCAATGCAGCCTGTCTAACAAGCCACAGTTTTATACCCTCTTTCCTCCCGACCAATTTATCGCAATTTGTCAATAAATGTAAGTGTGTGTTGCAGAAGCAATCAATCCGTGAAGGCTGTCCCCGCAGCCAAACGTGTTGTGGACGCACACGGCTTGTGTTGTTAGGATTGTCACGTTATCCCCCCACCTGAATGGAATAACTTAAAACAAACTTACAATGATCTTCTTTTATCCGTGACTGTCAACAAGCTGATTGGAGCAAAGAGCGCTAAGTGCCGGCTTGCGCCCTTTTAATTCAGTCTCTTGATAATGCTTGATACTCAACAGATATTGAGGTAAGTGAGTAACCTGTCCCCTGAGTTATTGCAAGAGTTCATCAGATAAAGACATCAGCGGTATTATCCAGCATCTAATCCAACCTGCAAAAGCTTCCCAGCCAGACTTGAATTTCAATGGAATGTTGTGGATATGACCAACTCATTGCACGAACACAAGGAACAATCTTACCTACACAAGGTCAGGATCACTTCCTCCAGCTGAGATAAAGAAAAGCTGGAAGCTGTAGCAAGGTTAAGTCAAGGGGGCAGACAGGGGGCATAAGTGGGGTCACAAGACCCTCAAAAAGCCAAACAATGAGCAAACAACTTTTGAAAAAGAATAGCTCCAGTCATCTGAACTTATCAATGCTCCTTGGTGCAAGAACTTTGTATGATTTATGGCTAAAGAATAAGTTCAAGTAACAAAATCACCCAAAGCTTTTACCAAAACATTCTTTGGAATTCCAAAAATATCTAAATGCTTCTTATAACTGTCAATTCTACTTGCAAATTAAATATAAGTCAAGAGAATATAGAATTAATAAAGTCATGATATGTAAAGCAACTCTCACATGTGGGACTTCAGTAAATGGTTGAAACATTTCAAAAGCAAACTAATTCTTTGAAGTACTGTGGGAATATTTGGAATCGATGGGGGACCTACTCTTGTTCATACAATTCTACCTCTATTGTGCCTCTATTCATAAGTTCAACTGTTTTCACGACTGATCAAATGCTTAAACATAAAGGTTGCACACAGTTTCTTCAAGTATTGAATATAAATCCAACCTTAACACTTCCTAAGAAGTAAATCCATAATAACTAAGCCTTAGATAACCATGGAGGAATGAGATAACTACCAAGTATGGCCAATGCCAAGCCTGTTTTACTGACAACTTTAATGTGGAGATTTGAGACTTAAAACAACTGCTTTGCTGAACTGACAGGCTAGAGTGGTCTGTGTTTGACAATGTTTGCTTCATCACACATTGGCGTGCTACAGGTTGAATTTATACAACGAGCAGTATTGATGTCTAGATAATACCACAAATAATGAACATTGCTGCAAGTTCCAATCCAAATACAGCAAAGTCACTTAAACAGCGCCCCCATGTGACAAGAGGTCATTTTAAGATTATGAGTACAGTTTTTTTCCTTGGGAATCATCACAATTATGCCCTCTGATTGTTTTGTTCTTTTCTTTGTTAAAAAATACAGAATGGAACAGCATAGAGGCAGAGGCATGGGAAGACAAACAAGAATGCACTATTCTGATGTTGTGTGTCTTGTATACATGTATGTGTTAATATGCTGAACTCTTCAGGTGTGTGTAAAATATGCACATTTCCTTTGTATATTTCCTTGAAGATATCCTTGTTTCGTATAGAAACTTTAACATCATTTACCCGCAAACTTGAGTTTATTTTTAGTACACCCGAAAAAAAAAACACCAAAAAACCAAACCCAAACCCCCCAAAACCATCTTCAATATTTCACAGTTCAGTCTAATATAAGTCCTATTGAACCAAGTTAGGGCTGAAACTAAACACAAGTTTAGGAGTGATGCAGTTAGTATATAATTAGATTACAAAATGTGACTTCTTTTAAAGATAGTCCCTTAAAGGTTTACCACTCTATCATTTAGTACTTAAGCAGCTCAATGAAATCACAACCAGCACATGTACACATGAACACGATTTCTAGCACCAAACAAAAGTAGTTAGAACCATTCAGTAGTCATTTGCCTGGTGTCCATTCCACCCCAGATGTAGAGTAAAAGGTTAGGACCAGTGGAAAAGTTACTAAACCTGGACAAGTAAGTTCCCAAGAGGGCTCCCTACCAATAACTTTTAATCCTGTTGCTGTTGCATAACTTGATGACTTTGTTACATAAACTAATAGAATACCCAAGTCATTTAATTAAAGATTGCAAATTAAACAGCTTACCACAGCAGATGTAAAAGTGGTAATACAATTGCTTATCGATGTAAACTGAAATCAAACCAATCTACTGTTTGTGTTTTCTATGTATGAAAAGCTCATACAATCCATGCTATATTATTAAAATAATTTGGGGTTGAACAAAGATAAATTGGCTAGAGCTGGATTTGAACCAATGGCATCCGGATTAACATGACAGCGCTCTAACAACTGAGCCTGTCAGTTTCCCTTGTGGTTTATTACTTGAAATAAAAAGTTGCATTCACAGCTTTCCAGGTTGTATCTTAAACATGGGTGTTATCCCTGGCTAGATGGTTTCTGACTGCCCCCCCCCCCAGAACAAAGTTATTGACAAAATATGGAAACTGCCAACATAGACAGATAGACAGCTTAGCTGGTGGAGCTCCGGCACGTTAATCCGGAGTTTGTTTGTTCAAATCCTGCTCCAGTCAATATGTCTTTGTTCAACCTCAAGTTTCCCTTGTGGTTTATTACTTGCTTTTTTTATTTTAGGGGGGTTGGAAAAAAAATTGACTAGAACGGAATTTGAACCAATGACCTCCGGTTTAACATGCTGGCGCTCTACCAACTGAGCTATCTGGACCTATGTTGTCGATCTCCCTATTTTGTCAATACCTTCGTTCCGGGGTGCCAGTCTGAAGCCATTAGCCCCTTTCACACTAGCCTATTCCCCGGGGGCCATCCACGGGGAATAATGGTTGACCCTTTCACACTTGGATAGCTTTACCCCTGATCTACCCTGGCAAATGGGCATACCCCGGGGAGTAGCCACCCCTGCTCTGCAGTAGGGGTAAGCGGCAAAACCTCTGGATATTCTTGAAATGTGCAACCGGAACCCTGTGGAATAGGGACCGAGGCAAGGACAGTTTGAAAGTGCACTGGGGTAACCATGGGCTGTACTCCACAGGATTAAGAGATGCAGAGTGAAAAGGGCTATACAACCGTCAGCTGCCGTGTGGCCAGGGATCATAGCCGAGTTTACAATACAACCCCTGGCTGCGTAAACTGGGTGTGTTCCCTGGCTACATGGCAGCTAACAGTTGCATGGCTTCTGACTGGCACACCCGAACAAAGATATTGACAAAATAGGGAGACCGCCAACATATGGCTAGATAGCTCAGTTGGTAGAGCGTCGGAAAGTTAAACCACATGTTGTTGGTTCGAATCCCACTCTTGTCAATTTTTCCTTGTTCAACCCTAACATTATTTACAATTTACCCTATCAGTTTCCCCTGTGGTTTATAATTTTTTTTATTTTTACAACACATGACAAATGACTACAAAAATACAGAGTGAGAGAGTATGGGTAGCTTTGAAAGAGAATGTTAGCAACATAATCAAGCAAGCTCAACTTTAATACATGAAAATGACGTAACTGCTATTCTTGGCAAGCTGATCAACTCTTAGCAGACAGTGAACCAACTTAAGGACATAACTTTGCCAGTATGATCTACATGTACTTAAAGTGGTATCACATACCATTATAATACACAACTGTGGCTATAGAGTTGGGACATACTTCCATTGCTCTAAAGGTGGAACCAAAGTCAAAACATCAAGTCATCATGTACCAGTTGAAACTACACACCAGGAAGTAGTGCACCTATTCAGATATTACAAGTGAAGTGTAATCATTGAGAACAAATATTGTGTTAAAAAGGGAAAATGGTATACTTTAAATATCACTGCATAAAAAAGGAATATTTAAATCAGTTAGCAGGAATTGAGATTTGATTTTACTGCTGCTCTGTTGTGTTTTTTCTGTGTTTTATTTGATTTATTTGCAGCAGGAATCTCATGCTTAATGCATGTGTAGAAGTCTTGCTACAGGATAGCTGCGGCATTCCTTTACTTCGAGTGATGTAGAGTGTAATTGTTTTCATAATGAATAGGCGTTCAGCAGCGGCGCCATTTGATAATGTACTTCAGAAATGGGCAAACAGGCTTGTTTTGATAACAGGTATTAATAATTGAACTTGCTTTTGCAGTTGCATGGCTGATCGGTTTCTGTCAGGACTATCAGTCGTTTTGAAACCATAGTTGGACTCTGTTATAGACAATGTCTGCTATGTTTTGCCACAGGGCTACTAAATCCAGGACCGTGCAAAAGCCACAGCCAAAGTCAAAACAGTAGAATCCAAAAGGCCTGGATGGGGTGATCTTGAGATGGAAAGTTGCACCTGGTTTTAATTCAAGGTTTAAGGCGGCTTTCTAATTATTTTTGTATAAGGACTTATTTCTTGAAACCTCACTTCAGAAATATGACCACCGTCTTTGTAGAGATAACTCTGGTTGAGGCATGGAGGAAGGAAATTCCTCCATGGTTGAGGTGATAGCAATGTTGAGACATCAATAACCATTTTACAAGATATGTCACATGGTGATATTCAGCATTGTAGTTCTGTGTCCTGTGTACTTTGATGCTGTTTAGATACTGTAATGTAATTTAATGATACTCATCACAAGATGGTTAGCACCATGGTTAGACTTTACTCATAACTGGCTGTACTGAAAATGATGTTATTCCTTTGGTAGTTTTCGTTTTGGTTTAAACCAGAACATTTAAATGACCTCAAATGAAACAAAAACAACGCTAGATCTCAATACCAACAAGCATGTGTGTAATTTGGGTGCACACATGATCTCTGCATAATACTGCCTAGAGGAACACACAGGAGGTAATGACCCTCTGTTGGTAACAAAAGATTTCATCATCAATCTTATGACTACAAGCAATATCATCGAGGATATAACCACACCATAGTCATTATTATAGCTACACATGCCCTGCATTGTATATTACATCATGTCATTTGATTCTATGGTTATTATACAATCATTTAGTGGCAGGAATCATAAAAGCATGACCATCCGCCAGGGAAACTGGCTCCGGTTTCACATGTCAGCTCACACAATAGCCTGCAGACTAAATGGTGAGACATAAGATGTAAAACGAGACAGGTTAGGCATTCAAGAGATCACTGCACTGATTGTTCAACCACTGTTGATCAATACACTCAGGAAATGCATTCTCACTCACTCCAAAATGACTCATAATATTTAGCTCAAGAATTATCCAAAATGTAGACAATATTATTCATCATTAGCTCACATTCATGTCTTTCAGAAGAGTACAGAATTACTAAATACACCTACTGCTTGATGGGGCTGCATTACAGCACTGTAGGCCTTGTGCACTCAAAGCCATTAGGGACAATGCTATCAAATGATGCCCTCTTATCTCAAAGACATGGAGGCAGTAAAACAGCAGCAGCATGCCCTATTTATAGGCATTAGGAAGTAAATGTAGCTCATATCTCAAAGCTTCCATGAACATGTCTGAAGTTTGCCTTAGATGCCTCAGGATGAACCTCACCTCTGGAGAACCAACATCCCTTTTTTACACAGCAATTAGGCCTACATATCATCTCCTTTTTGGAAGGTTCAATACAGCACAGCAAGGAATTACTTCACAAACAAGATCAGAGACTTGGATCTGGAAAGTGTTTGTTGGATGACCTGTTGTACCTGATATGAAGCCCAATTCCAGTTTGCCAGAGCCCCTCCTTGACTCTATACATATAGTCTCCTATTAACAAGATAACCTCTAGCACAGTCCAGACCGGCTGTACCTCAAACCAAGAAGGCCTCATACATTGGCAAGATGGTTAACCTGGAGATGAAGCACAGCAAGTCTACAAAACAGTTAAATGCATACTGTTGCTTGGTTGGTCCTCAACTTAAGACAATTCAAATTACAGTAAGTTTCATCAACTCCACCAGTGAGATGGCCAGCCTCCTTCAATTGGCATCCAAGTATATTCTATCACCATCAAGAGAGCCAGAGTAATGCATCATTACCTAGATGGTTGACCGCGCCCTATAAATCCTACATAGTGTCAGGACATAAGCTTCCAATAAGCTAGAGACAGCACAAGTGTCTTTAAGCTCCAATACTTCTACCGTGCAAAGTTTAGTTTAGTGAAGTCAGACAAGAAACTTTCAATGCATCATGTTGGACCTTCATGGGAGCAGTTAGGATTGCAAAATCAGTTGTTTGTAACAACCAATGCTTTTCTTGAGTTCACCACACCTGAACACAGCAGGAAAATACCCTATTTTAATTACTTTCAAATCAAAATATTCATTTCAGTTAATGCACTCACGTTGAACCATCATTTGATATCCACGCACACCCAATAGTTACAATATTTACATCTAAAGTGTTAAGTTTACAGCAAATTTCCAAGTATAAAAGCTGTAATGTATCTTCAGTTGAACTACCCCACAATTCAACATATAAACTACAGGAAACCTTGCTGGCTAGGAGCAACAAGGGAAGCACTGAAAGGTGTGTCCCTATCCCAGGCCTCACCATCTACCGCTGAAACAAATTAGTGACTGACTATATTATAGGACCTTTGACACAAGCGCATTTTCTGAATTGTAAAGACAAGAAACCTTGGTTATAGTTTGGCATGTGCAGTGTGAAGTGTGTTCATGGTGACAGACAACTGGTGCCTGTGATGTGTCGAAGAAGGCCTATTTCTTTGTATCGTGTGAAGAAGGCCTCAATACTATCAAGTGATATCACAGATTTCAATTTCATTCTGGAATTTCAATATCATAATTGGGCAGGGCCTATTCTAGTGTGTTTTCATACTCCGACACCTGCACATGTGGATTATACTCCAACACCTTATATGACTAAGATTTATAATCAGGACAATCATGGTATGAGTTTGATCAGGCAGATGGACGTGACTCATCCAACGGCTTCAAACTAGTTACAGGTCTTACTACCAGTCTTAAGCTGGGAGTGACGCCAGTAACAGAGCCACGGTGTCTCTCCTTTCCTCAGATAGACTAAGTGTAGGTGATCACCCAGGTGTGCAATTAACCACAAAGGTAACATGCTTTATGCAAATGGGAAATGGTGATTACAACTCATGCAAGAAAGTCTCCTTGCTTGAAGTAAAGAGTCACACCTCCTGCTGTGCTCAACCAGCAGACGTAATATTCAGCTATGACTGTACCAATCGGCCACCATGCCTACAATAAGAATACACATTAAACACACCTGATGAATCCAGCAAATAAAACACAATCAAATGTAAGCCGCATTTCATGCATTGCAGGTGTCCCAATCCCACTGTAGTCAATAGTACATTTATGTGATCAACGGTGAAAAACAAATGAATAGTTCTCATTGCTGGTCCATGCTGCCACCGTGTAATTCACTTGATATGGAGCATTCAGGTGTTGTGAGAAGCTGAAAGTAGAGCTCAATCGATTCAAAGAATGAGACATTAATACTTTAGTCTCTATACAGTCAATCATGGTTCTGAGAGCCAAATACTGCTGATAAGATATTCATACTTCACAAGAATGAATGAATCAAGAAACATCAGAAACCAACACGAGGTAAATTAAAGGCTGCTGAAGCTCTCTGAGGCTAAAATAGCGTGGTAAAATTGTAATATCTCATGAATTTTTAAGGGATTTCATTCCGGTCATCACTTCTAGACATTGGGTGTGACCGTGTAACCTTATTTCCTCAGTACCCTATGGAGGATTACTTTCATTTGGTTTACAGCGCTCAACAGTTGTCACAATACTAAAAAGCCCCTTTCACACTACACTTTAATCTGGAGAATCTCTGTGTTAAAAGGAAAACTTTAACACAGAGCTTCTACATATTAAGTGGAGCATTCACACCACACTTTTTAGGGCTAAAATTTCTAGGGTTAACCCACCAATCGGTGTTAGTATGGAACTGGGTTACATTTTCTCTGGGTTAGATATTGCAGGGTGAAAGGAATCTCTTGACTAGTTTTAATCCATGTAGAAGACTTTATACATGGGTCACCATTTACACGGAAGGTAGGTAGTGTGAAATGGGCTATACATGTAGCTACCCTGTTATCAACCCGGTAGCTACCCTGTTATGGCATTTCAGTCTCCAATGTTTCAAATGGTGAAATAAAGGTCCCATGCAAACAGGACTTTAAGCCTCGGAGAAGCTAGGTGGCAGCAGACATAACAGGATCTTCAATCATTTCCTTAGCACTGAGTAGCCTTAATGAAAGTGACATATTCAGCAATGAGAAACTCTTTTATAACAATTCTAACTGGTGCATTACCAAATACTGCGTAAGTCTTTAAGTCCTAGTCATTTAATAGAATGTTCACTTAGATGAATTAACATTATGTTGTTACAAAAAAATTAACAATCTTGATGTTGCTTAACATTGAGTTCCTGTTGTGATCTCACAATACAGCGCCCTCCGTTGACAAGAATTGCAAAACATTGGTCATACCCTGCAGCATCAGGACATCAGAAATTGCTTATCTTCCATCCCATTTGCTAGTGAAGATATATCAAATATCTGCAAAGCTACCTTAATAGCCATAATTGGCTCATTAAAAGAACAATGGTGATCATGTAGAAATAACCAATCACCAAGAAGTATTTGGAGATTTTAGGAATGCAGATGACTGGATGATTAAATGAAATCTGATGAGGGACAAAATCCCAGTGTTTAGTAAATCTTAAAAATGAAAAGAACAAAGCAGTTTTGTTCACAGGTCACAAAGCATTCTTCCAAAACTCAATGTTAAACTTCTCTCTATACAAAGTTATAAATAATGAGCTTCTGCTGTTATTTATTTGCTGCTTTTTTTTTACATTGACAGTCTCCTCGGTTAGTTTAATGCCATCCTTCAGGACCTTGTTAATTTAGGTTACTTTTTCTTTGGGTTTAAGAGGGGTGGGGGGGGGGGTTGTCTGCGTCTGCGTAGGCGAGTGTGTACCTTGATCTACTTGAATTCCTTCAGACACATGTGGCAGAGGGAATGAGAAGCAAGTGATATTGTACTATATTGTGACAGTGTGGCTATTATTGGGTGCATGGGGCCACTCCAGGCAGCTGCGGGCCATGTCAGCATGGCGTCAGGCTGACATAACCTATCACCACATTCATCAGTTTGACCAGTCTACATCTTAAGATTCTACCATGTCACGCCACCACTCATCATTATCTTCATCATTACTCCCTAGTCTGTCTGCAAACAATACATACGCCACTTTCTGCTTTTAAGGAGCAGTCTCAATTCAATTACCGGCAGCTAAAAACTCAACTTAACACATAAATGCCTCTTAAAATAGCACAAAGTTTTCCAAATTGGCTCAATTTATTTAAGAACAAGTTCTAAAAACCTTACAGTGAAATTGTTCAGTACTTCTGCACAAATAATACATCCAGTTGGAGGGAGAACAAGACACTTGGAGTATTCTATAGAACTCACTGATCAATTTGTCATAAAAACAAACTACCTCATTGTTGGAAAAACAGATACATTTAGTCTGTAGACATTGTTATCGTAAGCAAAGAAGTTGGCACCCAGTTTGTAATCAAATGTACAAAGTTGCACTTAAAGTGTGTTTAATACTAGGATACTTGTATAAACTACTTACCACACTTATCCACTGCCCAAAGAACAAGGCTTTTTGGCAAAACTATGCGCTGCCATTACCATGGTTTTGTTTTTGTTGTTTTTTCTTCTTTTGAACTACCGTTTACTTTTCCCTAATTAAACACCTACGTAGCTGCCAGTGAAAATGTCTTCAATAATGATAATAAACCATGAATATATGAAATATATTTATAACAGAAGCTCACACTCTTGCTGTACATGCTCTTAAAGTCAATGCACGGGTTAATGTGGTTCAGTAAGAATGCATTGAGTGTTGAGGCTACATGAGTGTGAGGACAGTACCAGCGCAGTAATGGCACCATTTAATGCCCTCACAAACATCTTCCTGGGCATCAAATTGGTTCAGAAATTGTTTGTTTTAACATGAGAAACAAACCACAGTAGTTTTTGCATTGATGCAGTCTTCCCACAAAATAACCACAAAACCATAGCATCTTGAGTTATTCAATTTACACAGCAGAAAAAAAAAAATCAATATCTTTTTCCTGTTAAAAATCATCACCTAACGTAAAAGTAAGGTGAAAAAAATATAAAAAATAAACAAAAACAAAACAGGTACACTATTGTTGATTCGGTTTTAAAGAAAAAGCTTTATACAAAAATTGCATGACTTGCGTAACAGTGGAATAAAGGATGCTTGGAATATCAGTCTAAATAGCTACTACTAATGTAAAGTCTTGAGAGAAAAAAAAATTGTTTGTGAGTTTTCAACGGAAATTAATTATACTTTATATATCTTTTTAAATATGAAAAATCATTGAAAAGGTGTGTTTTCAGTTTTTTTCAGAGGGCCTTGTCATATAGGTCAAAAACCTTTGCACCTACGGTCTACACCAATGTTCCTCACTAGTTATCAGTGAAGTTTTGGTAGTGAAGACTTTTCTTCCTTGCATGTTAAAGGAAGAATTGAAATTCAATGCTAGCACAGAATGTTGCAGCAGTATGTCTATCATGGCACTGGGTCTTAATAGTCTTCATATCATGGATTCTTTCATCTTTATCTTGGGTGTGTTTGTAAGGTTTTATGAAGACATACTGGCTTTAATGTCTACATGTCAAACAAATGAGCTCTGTCTATCAAACTAACTATGCTTGAAGGAGTAAGCTGAATTTATAGGTGTTGTTAGAACTCCTAAATTTACTGTTCATCAGTTGACAATCTCAAACAAATCTGAACGTGAATTACATTTGATTTCTGACTATGTTTTCTTCCACATTGATCATTTTCTTGATTGCAAAGTTTCCTTTAGCGTATCGCATACCCCAGTGCTAAGCGCCCCTCATCACAATGCATTAGCGTAGATTTATGTGAAGCCAGGTGAATTCATCAACAAATGCTGATGAGAGTTGATACGGAGGAAGTCGGGCACTTAAGTACTCCATGAAAATAATGGCAGACCTAAAGACCATGGAATCAAAAAGCACAAAACAAGCATATGAAATAACAACATCTCGATAAATAGAACTTGACGTCCCATCATAGGTACAGTGAATGGAGAGCTAGCCTGGAATAGTGGATAAACAGGAGCCAGTTGTGTTGCATCTTAACTCTGAAGATTGCAAACTAATCTGCATACAGACCTAGAGAATCAAAACCTCACTGTGGTCACTAACTGACTAACAGAGAAATTCATTAATTAAAGAAACTGAAAACTAGTCAGTTTTGACTTGACATTTCAAAGGGGGGAGGTCACTCTCACCTTCTATTTTACCATGAAATGAATTTTTTTGCTATATGTTACATCAAAATACGGATAATTCCAAACCCAAAATCAATCACTGTGTTCAATATCCCCTTCACAAAATGCTGTGATAGACGTATACACATATTACATTAATTCAAGACTAGCTCTGTAGCTATGAAAATTCCCTCCTTCCTTATTAACAAAGAAAACAAAGATCAATCAAAATCGATAATCAATGATTTTGGATTGTGTTCCAAATCGCCTGAGCCTAGTATTCTGTTACCCGTCCACATAAATTAATCCAAGAGTAGCTCTACAGCCAGTGAGTCCCCCTCCTTCTTTATTGACAAAGCACACATGATATTGTGTGAATGGAAGTGCAGCTTGTAGGCAGCTTGCCTGCCATCTAGAATGCTAGAAGGATCACTGCCTTAATCCTGGTAAAGCTAGGTATTCATCCAACAAGCCTTGCCTGCCAGCTGTCTACTACAGCCTGTAAACCCACACACAGTATGCAATCCAGACCAATGATTCATTGGTTCTAACTGCCTAAATCGCCTCAGAATGCCTCCCAACAAATGCTCTGCAGTGGACTATGTGTCCATTTCAAGAATAGAATGCTTATTGCACTTGACATGCAAATATCCCTTGCGAAACGAAGACTACCTTGCATCAAAATGAGATGCAATGAGACAAGGAGTGTAGCTCATCTAGCGAGCCGCCAGCCCTCCATTGGGCAGAGGAAGGTATTTGAATGGCTTAGAACAGTCATAGGCCAAATGACAATGGGAAAACTGTCCGACTTAAACCCTTTTACACAAGAAAAAAAAGATAAAGACAAATATTACCGACTTGCCTGTATCGTGTGATATTGTGCCTTAGTGGGACATGTAACCAGAAACTGGTGGTCTTGTTCCCCACTTGTTGGACGGTTACAAGTGCACTTAATTAATATGCACAATACCACTGTTGGACTCGCTAAATATGGACACACGACAGTTTGTGTGTATGAAAAACATGTTGTAAGCATTTGGAAGAATGAGGGAAGTCAAATAGGAGTGATAGTGTAAGGAAAACTGTGTGCAGATGGGCTAGCATAAACATTTTGGGGTTAAATAACCCAGTCTTTGCTATGATTGGAACAACAGTCATGTCAGAGTTGATGACGTGGTAAGCAGTTGTGATTGATAATGACAGTGGGGTCTTTACAAATCTGCTTGAAGGGTACGCCAAATTGTACATGAATAAAAAAAATGGGGGAGGGGTTACTTTGATTCTCCTAAATGATCTATGGACCTGTCAGAGGAAAACTGAGGACAGTCACTTTATCACTCTAAGATGAGATGCTTGTTAGTGCACTAACAAGCATGAGCCATCTGAAGTATCTGTTTCATTCTGAGACTAAGAATCACA
>CM021546.1:7606725-7618494 GCA_010994315.2 Pisaster ochraceus | reverse complement strand
CAGTTGGCAAACCCAGAACCTGACTAGAACTCACTGTTAGTTGGTAAACCCAGAACCTGACTAGAACTCACTGTTAGTTGGCAAACTCAAAACCTGACTATAGAACTCACTGTTCAGTTGGCAAACCCAGAACCTGAGTAGAACTCACTGTTCAGTTGGTAAACCCAGAACCTGACTCGAACTCACTGTTAGTTGGCAAACTCAAAACCTGACTAGAACTCACTGTTCAGTTGGCAACCCCAGAACCTGAGTAGAGTCTAGAACTCATTGTTTTGTTTGAAAAACTGTGAAAATGCTGGTTGGTTTTACAAAATTTATTGCATACATCAAACATCAAGTGAAGATTCAAATCAACAAAATTGTGAATCTTCAAGTATGGATTTTGGAAACAATAAATTTTGAAATTGTGTACTTTGATACCTGATGCATCATCATCACATTGTTGTGTTTAGTATTAAGCATATGCTTAGTTTAAAATGATCTCAACTTGCATGTTTTATGGATAAATTTAAAACTGAGACTTCCATCCGTATAAAGTACTCCGTTAGTGTATGAACGTCCACATTTTTCAAACTGAACTTAAGTTGGAGAATCTTCATACATTTTGACCGTGAACAAATGAAAATTGTCATTAGTCATTATTATTTTAACACCAATTGTTCTGTACAACATAAAGCAGAAATCCCACAACACGTTAGTTTTAAACGGCCTTCAAAACTGCATCAAAATGTTCTTTTCTCTTTGCCATATGATCTTGTCATGTAACTGAGAAAAAACTTGTCAGCTGTCCTCTTATTGGAAATGAAACCATATTCAAATTCTTTACCACATTGGCTCTAGAGGCCCATAACTCCAACAGCTCTTGGGAACATTGTTTTTATTGAACCTACTGCTAAGATGGAAAACAAGATCCAGTTGGGGTCATGTCAATAGAGAATCTTCACTTTCCAATACCTTTTGAATGATGTAGAAATTCATAGCATGGTTCATGAGTTATGATGTCTTGAAATATGAACTTTTGATTGAGTGTTTTGACGCCTGATGATGTCATAGTGACATGTTAACTTAGATCTTTAAAAAATGGTCTAAGTAAATGTTATACTTCAAGTCTGTCCAAGTTTCTTTTTGTATGAGAAACTGTGATGAGTGGGTTTAGTAAGAAACAGAAGAAAAAAGACTATTAACAACATACTGTGCAAGTCTCCTTCGTATCGAAAAGGAGAAAACAAGGCGAATGAAGACTATATCTTTCTATGAAATCATTCTTCTATTTAAATTCTATTTACACAAAATTCTTGAAAATAAAAATACCCATTGCAATTTGTTATAAATACAACTTCAATTTTTATGTGATACATATTTGTTAAAAATAACATTGAAACAAAGTTAAAACTTGGGAGGCGAATGCTGATTTTTCAGAAACTTCATTTGCCAATCACGCCAAAATTTGTGCGACCATTACTTAGGTTTAATGATAACATGAACGTCAGTAGGGTAAAATTCTTAATTGTTGACAAGTAACCGGAAACAGAGGTCAAGTTTTATTCTCAGGTTTCTTTGTTCATTTGTTAAATTAATTTTACTTTGATTTGTTTACATGGCTAAAATTGACTTTCCCAACCATATGATAAACTATATTATTTATAGCCATGAACTACATTAAACTAAGGTATTTGAAGTAACAGAATTGCGCACATGAAAACTTAATAAGGTCGGGACCAACTTGGGTCTGGAAGTTCAAAAACATGCGAGACTTGCAAAGTCTATAGCTAAAATGAGAAAACTAAAGAGGCAAGAAAAAAGGCTGCATCCGTGTTTCAGATTACAATTTTCGAATGGAAATTTTCTTTTCTCATTGCAGATGGTGAAATTTCAGTCCTGGACAATCTCAGATAAAGCAGGAATGATGGTTGACATATGATATGCAGTCCCATTAAATGACAAAACTAGATCTGTGTGACTTTTGAATCTTATAACTGAAGTGATGCGTATACTTTCAAGGAAACTGATACATAAGTATTTCTTACAATAGTTTTTCCAATAACTGGCCTTTCACAAATTAGGTGAGCAAGCTGGTCTAGATATCTGTTTGGGGGTTTGTGTGTGTGGATTATTATGTTTCCCAAAGGTTTTTCCACAAAAACATCGATGTTACGCATCTCCGAGCATTTCATGGCAGGCAAAATACTACACACTGCATAATTAAAGGAACTTTTGCTTCTCATCTTAAAGCTTCAACATAAATCCAATAAAAATAAAGATTTGAGATACATAATAATTCATCAACATTTTCACAAAATCACAATCAACTTTTGTACAAATTATTAATAATACTCATTGCTGTTGGCATTTTCAGCAGGTTTCAGCACCTAACAGGTCAAAGTTTTGTAGCTACAATAGTTAGCATGACCGTAAAATCAAAAGATTTACCATTTTGTGTTTCCCAGAATTGTGATTTGCCATCCATTGAAATATACTAAGTGCTGGCACAGTGCCAAACGCCTATGGGATGATTTTTGCATTTTCACGAAGTCATGTTTCTGTTGACCTATTTAAGTTTAGTGTTTTAACGAAGTGAATTATCTCAATATGCATTGGTTTGTACTCAACGCTCTGCAGGTACGTCACGTATTTTGGTTTTCAAGAAAGTGATGTAGGTATGTGTTTAGTTAGGAATGATTAACTCATCAAAATAGTTGCAAGATTCAATACACATTTGCAGTTTTTAATGAATGAAGAAGTCAGCTTATTTTGGTATTTGATATAAAAATATAAAAAAAACAAAAAAAAACCAACAACAACAACAACAAAACAGTAAGCAGTTTATGAACAGCAATTTCAAAAATAGTTCAACTTCAAACAAAATCTCTAGTTAAAGTATAGGCCTACCATAGATTGATGGTCTTGTTAAAAGTGTTCTTTATATATTTATCTTTTTACTCTTTTTATTATTATTATTTTTTTTCTTTCTTTTTTCATTATTTGGTATTCAGCATTTGTATTTTCTTCTTCTAAATTCCTAAACACCTGGTGTTTGAATGCTAAGCATCAAGTTTAACACCTTCCTGTACTTGGTATGCCCGCTAGTGTCATATAAAAGTCCCATTTCCTGTTCTCATATGATACTACTGGGATTCATTCTCAATATCATTGAATATTACCACTTATGACGTACATACTTAATTGTCCAATAGAGTATGGTACTCTGCAGATGTTAATGGGACTGTAGTGCAAGTCATTTGAGGGGAATTAATTAGCTTTGATCTGAGGCTAAACAGCAGGGTGAAGTGGAGTAGTGGTATGGACAGGATGTATAAAGAAGCAACTTATCATCAATTACACTCAAAGCCATAGCCTGCAGATTAACCAGTAGAATAATCAAGCAGTCACCAGACGCATGCTGTATGCCTACAACCATTCATATCACTCTAAGAGTCCATTTAATTAATAAGGGGCCATCAAGCTGATTCATGCACCCCAGTGGAGGGGGTTCGAATCCCAACCATGCTGACCATGTTGGGGTAGCCTTGAGCAAGATAAATTTACCATAACTGTTGTTGTCAAAGATGATGATGTCATATAAAGTGTGTTCCCGTATGTCCTTGAGCAAGACACTTAACCATAATTGCTTTGTCCTTGGGATGGGACATAAAGCTGTAGGTTCTAATACTGGGTAGTGCATTTTGCTCCTCAAACACTTATCATCCAGGAGTACTTGTTACTGTTGATTGTTAAAATGATACTACATTGTTTACGGGATGCTCTCAAAGAACTTTTGAGTATTTGCACTTGAGTTTTCTTCAGAATTAATAGCAGACTGCCACTGACATGTGTAAAACTTTGACAGCATTGACTTAGCAAAGAGAATAATCTGTCCATAGTAATCTCTTGGGTTTATTCCATCCTAAAAATTGCTTAAGAAAATGAAGGAAAAAAGAGAAGAAAAAAAAACCTTCATTGTCAATATGATGAAATTTTATTGTCAAACTCTTCAACCAACTGAAAGTGCAGTAGAAGTCTGCGTTGGAATGATTGCCTTATTTACCCATGCCCACACAGACAGAAGGGAATCACACACTGTTTTTCACATTGGCAAATATGTAGCCAGCTAACATAATGGATGAATCAACAACAGCGCTAGCAGTCCTCCTGTGTGGCCAGACTCAAGTACATGCAATATGATTGCATTGTGATCTGGACACCTTGGCCATATGTCCATTGTGGCCTCTTAATATCTATCCCATGGGTAACCACTTAACACTGGCCTGACAGAAACTCTGCATCCTTGCAACCCACATGTTTATTCATACGCCTGGTCCCATTTATAAATGTATGCATACACATGTGCAACAGCATGTCACACACGTTACAATGTGGATCAAGTGCACAGGTATTTCAAATCTCTTGTCATCCAATTATTCAGGGAATAAACTTGCAGACAAGAAAAATATGCAGTCAACAACACAATTGCATTTGGACTTTTGTGGTACAAAAACCGTATAGATCACAATAACAGAAGGTTGGCATAATATTACTTTCCCTGCCTTTTACCTCTGAGGACATGGTTCAAATCCTGCCATGTGGACTTGGGTTCAACCGTGTGGGGCTTTTCAATGTCAGTGTCCTTCCATCTAGAATACCAAATGTCTTTAAAGTCTTCTTGTCACAGGATTTTTTTCTGGGTCGATGGCAAAAAACATCCACACCTTTTGAAAATTATTTGGCCTAATTACCAGTTCAGCTCAAATATTGGTATTCCAAAACTTTACTGAATAAAAAATAAATGTCTTTTCTAAAAGTTTCCTACTTGTTTTATATTTTGACATAACAAGTTGCGTGACAGCAACTTTGATTTGAAGCAGTAGTGGCTTTATTGAGCTGAAGGTATCTTTATTTTCAAAGCCAACCCTGTGATCAATTCTTTTCTTAAACTACCCCCCCCCCCAACTCAAAATCCTGACTACAATGATTAATATGTTCCCAACACACTGGGATAGAGATTACCGGAGTGATTGATGGAATGAACCTAAATTCATCCAGCTACAGCACACATACATTTGCAATGCACAGAAAGATCTTTATTGGTGATCAAGCAGCCCTGTCACATACAATGTGAGTGAATGCTTCCTGGATAACTTGTGGGCGGGGTGCACAAGGGAGATGTAGACAGTGTTGTACTGACAATGCTAACTATGCAAATAATATGGTAATGAATCTAGTCACTACCATCTACACAAGAATACTGGTGTGTGATTGGCTGGTAGTTATTAGACATGTGATAGTCACTTACAAGGTTGGGTTACCAGTACACACGGCTCACCAGCCAACCAATGAGAAGAGTAATGTTTAATATTAAATCAAACAAAACCCTACAAACAAGTCCACAGGTTTGAGTATAGAGTTTTATTATTAGTTATTTGATTCTTACAGATTCAAAATGAAATTTGAAAAGTGTGTGAAAGGAATATTTGCGTGACATTGGGGCTATGGTGACATTTTCGAGTTACATTTAAAGTTCTCAAGTCTAAATATGGCAAAAGGGTCAAAACTCAACTTTTGTTTTAAAAAGTTCATTTCACGTACTAGTCAATTTTTCATTGTTCAATCCCACATTGTTTCAAATTTACCCCGTCAGTTTCCCTTGTGGTTTATTACCTGATATAAAAAATACTTTGCAACATTATTCCTTAAGTGCACAAGACCATAAATAATCTTGGGTAGTCAAACCAGAAGACACATTATGAGGCTATCAGTATAGTGACTTCAATTTCTATCAAGTAATTGAAGTCAGAATGGTGAACCATTAATCAAAGTCTCTATAGTACTACACAGCATTGGTTAGTTTCTACTCACACTCCTAAGTATGGATAGAATGACAAGTTGTCACATTCTAGTGAGGATAAATGGCTGCTTAGATTTGATGATAGTTTCTGGGGCTGAAGATACAGGTGTCATGTCATTATACAATAATGTGTTAGTGCCCTCACCCCCACATATGCTTCACTGACCTATCACAGAGAATACATTTGAAACTGTACTTGTTAACAATAATTAGTTATGGCAGACCTGGCAAGTCAATGCCCTTAGTTTGTCCTCACCATGTAAAACCAAATCATCAGCGGGAGTACAATTTTCTTATCCACAATTTTTCTTGTTTAAGCAGTAAATGGCCCATAACAGAATGGGATAAAGTTGGAATAAATAAAATAATAAAATACACATGTAGAATGGAGTTGTGGTCAATAACTTGTATGAATTTTAAAGGGATAGTATGTGACTATTTGTATTATAAATTAATTCAATAAAGACACCACATAACCAACCTGTGCATATAAATACTGCATTCCAAAATGGTTTATGTTTTATCATACATTTTGTGCACACTCATTTCTTTCTATTTAAATGTATACTTCTGATGTACACAGACTTTCAAAGTAAATATGCCGATCACATTTAGAGTGAACACCCAGTGGTGTACACAACCTTTAAATAAATCCTGGAGTTTTGAGGGAGAGGGGTGCACAGGTGAACTAAGGGCAGAGAAAAGAAGAAAAAAACCTGATCAAGCGTAAAGTAAAACTTGCATTGATTACAAACCCTGATGAGTATGTCTAGAGGGAGTGTATTAAGACGTCCTTACAGGCTAATCAAGACAAGAGTCAATATGCGTTAAGTACAGGATATAAGGCATTGAAGGCAATGCAAATGCTGAAGAAATTCTCACATGAGACAGGACTACTTGAGTAAATCCATCTTGTGTTTCCGGTGAGCTTCTGGTGACTGTGCTTCCATAGCGGCCAAGATTCCAGTCACTACACATGCACATACCACAGCTGAAATTCAAAGAAGGGTCACTGCAAAGCTATTTATTGACCTGTTACTAGCAAAGCACTCTTACAAATCAATGTACCATCCACTTTATCACACTTCCCTTTCTGCCCAACCCACTTTTACCATACAGTATGGTCATATTAAAGTGCAGAGCAGCACGTGCTGGGCCAAATGAGCCGGGTTCCTTGCTAAGTACTTGTAGACTACATGCCCATACGCATGCCGCCTGCCTGATTTGACCCTTAACTTCCCTGTACACAAGCACTTCCTGACTTTTAGCAGAGATCGTCTCTCCTAGGATGCACCAAATGCACTTCTAAATATAGCCAAACAACTACTTGACAGGTGCTGAATTTCGCTGGCCAGTATTGGGGTCGCATGTTAGCTTGTCAGTGTCCAGGTACTCAGGTGAGCAGTAGGCACGGCCGTAGTGACCTGATAGCTACTCAACAACACATCTACGCTACGCTACGAGCAGCTTCTTCATAAATATGCCACTCTACTGTCATTCCTTCTGCCTGCTTGGCCCATATTCAACTGCCTGACCTGCTATCACACACCTTGCCTCCTGGCACTGCAACCGTGGCCAAAACAACTACTGTTACCTCCACTATTTAATGGTTCCCCTTCTATGCCAATCGCTTCCTACTGCTTTCTCTTAGCATTACAAGATAATGGGAGTTTACATGTAAACTATCCTGCCTGGAAAATAGTTGCCATTCATCACACACAATCACGACTTGTTTAAAGTAACAAAGTTTGTATTAGTTCACAAAAAGACATTAGGATTGGTAACTATCAGAAGTACAAGTTGTTGACTTATTATCTAAAAGCCTACTAGGTAAAAAGTAGCTGTAGCTTAACTTCCAGAGAAATATTTCCATCAGAATCATTGTCAACTTCAAGAATCGATGAGTTCAAATTCAATCTAAGAGTAAATCCCTAATTTCAACATGTTAGGGTTGCAGAAAGAATTAAGCTTTTCAGTTCCTAAGATTACCGCAATTTTCTGCGTACAAGATGCAGCTTATCTGACTTTCAAAGGTCAACAAAAATCACTGCGTGATATCTAACGGTGCACCTTATCTGATATCTCTTGAGTTCATTGTGATGATCACTCTAAGAAATCTTACATTCATCCTGTAAAATAAATCCTTTCTTTCGTTCAGGGTAATCCTACTTGTTATCATTTTTCTTAAAACAAAACCTACATCATTAACATTGTGTAGTTTTAACGAACTTCATGACAAACTTACCGAAGAACGAAGTCACTGGCAATGCTGCTGCCCGCAATAATAACAATATTGGGGCAAACCAGCGACAACCCATGCCACACAGTACACTGCTATAGCGTGCACACCAGTGATATACCAGTCTTTATTAATCAAGTTTTTTTTATTTTATATTATAGTGTAATGCGCTGTTAGATTTTACCAACAGAGGGCATACATACCTATTATGAAAAGGCCCTCTAGCGTTCACAGTTCTTGCGTGTATAGCATGCAAAATGCGAGATAATGAAGACTATAGCAGCCCATTCATCTAAGAAACAATACGACAATGTGTGTGTGCACTCGTTTTGTAAAAAGAAAAGCCATAATGCTGTGTTTACAAAAAAAATCTTCAAAATGAAAATGGAAAAAACACAAAACCTCAAAACAACAAACAACAGAAGTGATGTTTTACTCATGTCCGTGATTTTAAAAATGAGGATCCTTTATGTTGTGGTAAGTGTCCTCATACCATCACAACGGACTCTGTATGTGTAGATGTACCAACAGTGAGTACCTGGCGAGCCTCATTGAGTTAAGTTCATGATGCGTATTATATGGTGGTGCGCCTTATACGTTAACACTTGAATCTTGTTTCAGTAATTTTAGGGTACTGCTCCATATTCGCTGAGCGCCTTTTAACTAGGAAGTTACGGTAGTTGTTAGCAAAATAATGTGTGCATACCAGTATTGATACGAATGTTGATAATTACACCAAAGCATTTAATCAAAATAAATGCCTGCTGATGCTACTCTAGTCAGTTTAATTTTTATTTTACAACATTTGGGTTTTCCCTGTTGTACTACTGTAAATAAAATATCAATCTTTAAATCACATCATTGAAGTCTCTGACCCCTTCTTCCACATCATACAATTTGGAAGACCAATGTTAATTTTGGATGTTCCCGTATTAAAACTGTATTACTATAGAGACATAAAGACCAGCTTTTGAAACTAGCAAGTAACTAGCCCAGCATTTAAGCCTATTGGGGGAAAGTTCTGTATGCAATGAGGTGGTACAATGAATCACCTCTTCAGCTTGACAGCAGCCAGCCAACCAGCAACCAGGTCAATATCACACAGTGGAAACACGGTCCTGCTGTTATTGCTTACATATAAGCAGGCTTTCATGATTTACCCCCTTCCATAATCTTATGGCCAACTTCTTGAAACTAGCTTGTTTCATTCAATTGTGCAACACACCATCAAAATAAAAGCACAATTTTGAATTTAAGCTCAGTTAAATGAAATAAAATAGCGTTTTGCAAAGTGTTGGCAAAGAACTGAAAAGATTATTCTTAAAGATTATTCTTAATGAAAAACAATACCTGATAGTGTGTATGTTACAGTGTGTTGATGCTCTGTATAGTCAGTTACCCCTACATGGTTATCCTGAGGTAAGATACAAACATGAATGATTCATTGGGGACTATACTATATCCACTTTAGCCTCCCTTCAAGATATACATGAATTATGGGTAGGATGTGAGGCATTTGTGCTGATTGGGAAGACTAGACATGACTGCTGTCAAGCACATGACTAGCCTTCTTCAGCCCCAACAGTCAAGGGCTTATAGTCTATCAGATACAAGATGAGGACCAAGGTGCAATAAATGCTGAAATATGAAACGGAAGTCCCGCAGTCAGCTGTGTAAAGATAACTGACAAGACACCTTAGCCACAAGTGCTGCCGCTATGGGGCTATTTGGTGACATTTGGCTACATAACGTGGAACATTATGCATTGCAGCTTGTGGTCAAATGTGCACTTGCTCTGATGGCATGCTACCACCAAAGCTCAAAGGTAAAAACACACAGTTGGGCGCTACCATCACAAGTTCTCAAATAACTTGCCAAAATAAGCCAGTAAATGAATGCCTACAATATAGAAGTTGGCATTATACCGGGTCATTGTGCTAGAGACCCGAGCCAGTGAGGCCGCTAGCAATTTAGCTATATTCGTGCAGCTGTATAGAGAGGCAAATCGACAACAATTAGTTACACATGGCCGGTGATGAATTCACTGGCCACTATTGGTATTTTCCTGCCACTATTCATACACAACAATTTGGGTGCTTTACAAATTGTGAATTATTAGTGAAAAGAAAATGTGTTGAATTGGCATGAGGGGTTTGTTTGGATAAGCTTTCAGCTGTTACGGGAACCACACACAATACAATCTTAATCTCTTTAAGTTTATTTCATCATTCCACAATCCAATTATAAAAGACTCTTACTGACAATTCAAATGTTAATGATTCAAGGAATTCGGGGGGAAAATAAGCACAATTGAGATCCAATATGAGAGGAAAATATGATAGCGTATAAGTTGAGTATTGAAGATGTGTGAACAGTTGCTGTGAAGTCCCCTGGAGGAGGAAGCTTGGAAGCCGTCACCGCTGAACCACTCATTGACTAAACCACAATAATCTCAACCAATAGCGCTCACAGTGGCACAGCCTCCAAATTGCCATCAGATACGAGTAGTTTGCAATGTTGGCTTTAACAAGTGGGCAAAGTTTCAGCTGCTTGGTCACAGAGCCATCTTTCAATCCTAGGCCAATTGAAGAATTCATCCATCTTTCTTCACTTCTCCTCCAAACCCCCCTTTTTTTTGGGGGGGGGGTGGGGAGGCTGGGGTTACCGGGATGGGTTTCAGCCCTGAACTAGCTTTACTTCTCCGTCACTGAACTTGAATTACATACTTACACTTACTCAGTAAATCAACCAAAATGACATTGATGTAAATCAAATCAACACAACCTTAGTGACAGCATTTGAGATATTTTGACAATTTTATCATTTTAAAACTATAACAATAGATTGAATTGTGGTGTAACAGTAGAAGATGATTTAAGTATTTTTTATAACTGGTTGTAAATTGGAACATGTTTTGAAATCTCTGCTGCCACCTTTGAGTGTTCAGTAGTTCCAACTGTCTGACCCTCAAGTGTTTGGCTATTCCTGCTGTCACCTTGGATTGTTTTGGCATTTCTACT
This sequence comes from Pisaster ochraceus, assembly GCA_010994315.2. Classification (NCBI taxonomy): domain Eukaryota; kingdom Metazoa; phylum Echinodermata; class Asteroidea; order Forcipulatida; family Asteriidae; genus Pisaster; species Pisaster ochraceus. The sequence goes on along the minus strand of CM021546.1, from coordinate 7,607,393 downwards.
GTCACTTTGAATGGCTTGGTTATCTCTACTGTCACTTAGAATGGCTTGGTTATCTCTACTGTCACTTAGAATGGCTTGGTTATCTCTACTGTCACTTAGAATGGCTTGGTTATCTCTACTGTACCTTAGAATGGCTTGGTTATCTCTACTGTCACTTAGGATGGTTTGGTCATCTCTACTGTCACTTACTCTACTGTCACTAAGGACGGTTTGGTCACCTCTACTATCCCATATTGTCACTTAGGGTGGTTTCACCAGCTCTTCTGTCATCAAGGATGGTTTGGTCATATCTACCGTCACATACTGTCACATAGGATGGTTTCGCCATCACTTCTATCATCAAGGATGGTTTGGTCATATCTACTGTCACATATGATGGTTTGAACATTAAATTGGATGGTTTCATCATTCCTGCTGTCAAAGCGGATGGTTTGGCCATTACTACTGCTACCTAGGGTGGTTTGGCCCTCTCTGTTGTCACCTGAGATGGTTTGGTCATCTCTATAATGTTACATAGAGTGGTTCAGTCATCTCTATTGTCACCTGGGATGGTTTGGTCATTTTTTATTGTCATCCAGGATGGTTTGGTCATCTTTGCTGTTACCTGGGATGGCTTGGTCATCTCTTCTGTCACTGAGGTTTGTTTGGTCATCTCTATTGTCACCTGG
>CM021546.1:7589607-7606468 GCA_010994315.2 Pisaster ochraceus | reverse complement strand
GGATTCGAACCCACAACCTTTGCATTGCTAGAGCAGATGTCTTACCACTAGACCGCCGAGCTAGCCTGATGGCTAGAGGCGGGTTCAAATCCTGAGCAGCTGGGATAGTTTGGTCATTTCTACTGTCCCTTAAGATAGTTTGGTCATCTCCTCTGTCACTTAGGATGATTTGGTCATCTCTATTGTCACCTGGGATGTTTGGTCATTTTGTACTGTCATTAAGGATGGTTTTGGTCATCTCTACTGCAAAGAAGAATGGTTTTGTCTTCCCTACTGTCACCTAGGATGGTCCTGTTATTGATATTTACTACAGAATGGTTGATGTCTCCCTAATGTTTTATGGATGACCTTCCATACAAACATCTCTATATTGTATTTTTGTACCATATTACCTCTTTATAGTTGTTATAATTTCATTCTTTCTTTTATTTGAAACTTCATTACAGATCAATTCCCAGGTACAATTATTTATGTTTTATAATTCCATAACATATTAAAGGATATGTCCATCAGTGTACAATGTTTATTTATTGATGGGCAAGTTTGATTTCAGCTGCAAACAAAGTACAATAGCTAACTGATTGTGCAACTCAACCGAGTGGAGGTAGTACTGACCCTAGAGTCAAAGCATTTTCCTTTCCTTTCCTAGGCCTGTTCATCCCATGTCAGATGTAGCCCTCTTCGTTAACTATCCACATACCCAGTAAGGCTGGATGTCGTCCCTCCTCCTCTTTTTCTGTCTGCCTTGTTTCCTCTTCCCAATAGCATTTCAACCACAGCTTAATCCTATCTAACACTCAGTCCAATCTACCAAACAAACCACTCAAAGGGATCTATACTATTCTAGTGTTAAGCTAACTCCCAGATAGCAATACTAAGTGTTGAATCAATAGTAGAGTGTTTGCCTACATTGATAGTGATTGGCAAACAGTTTCACTCTAAAGACCCAAGTCAAACACAACAATAATATCAGCTGCACAATAACAAACAAGGGGGTTCTATGGTTCTCTACTCTCTGCTCAGTGGCTGGAGCCAGTCAGTAGACATTTGTGAACACTCTATGGATACTGTGAGGTTTCAACTGCTAACATGAGATCACCTATACTCACCCTTTTCAAGGAAAGTTTCAAGTAAACACTGTAGATAAGATCTCTTGTCTCTTTAATAATAAAGGCTAGAGTTTTCGATCTGTATGGTCTGATGACGATGACTCTTGAGTGACAAGTCTAGGTGTTAAAACACTATAATCACCTTTTTTTTCAGCCAATAGATTTCTTGAAGACACAGACAGGGTGCACATAGAGCATGATGACTGAAGCAATCCTCTCTAGTCTCTAGATTGCATGTCCACCACGATTAGTACCAAAAATGAACTTTTAATGAACTTTAAAGGGTGATTCAGAAATTGATTTTTATTTAGTAAGACTAAAATACACAAACACCTAAAGAGGCTTTGCACAAACATTCCAAAATGCCCAAAACTTGGAATAAATCAATTCAGACTACATTCTGTATTAATTTTCTTGAATGTGACAGCACATTGTTTCAATCTTGATTGAAGTGTTTTTCTCAGTAAATTGTAGACCTAAATTAAATCTGACCTTCAGTTATTTTGAGCAGACCAATTCGACAAGCCCTCTCTAGTTGTTTAACAAGTATCAGTAGTTTTCTCCTTAGATCTTGGATATTATTTTCCTTACTCCATAGCAAGACTGACAAGTCAAAATAAAATGGCTTACTGAAACCAAGGTTAAACTAAAGCATCAGTTATTTTGATCTAAACTGCTTTCCGTGTGTTCTTGAACCTTAAGTACTAACTCTTCTGCGATTGGTTTGACTTCTTATTTTTGTTGATTATCATGAAATCACGTCACTCAAAACGGTCCCAATGTACTCAGACTGTGAACGAGCAACTTTAGGAAAGCCACATCATTTTTCTTAAAGAACATATATTTGTGTTTATTGAGAATAAATCATATGCTTTAGGTACCCCAATCCATTGATAGTTGAAGGGGTGTTGCATTGTGGGATTCATAGAAAAACTCCCACAATGGGTGAGTATATTCAAATCATAATGTCATAATATGATGTTAAAACATGTGTTGCAAGCAAAATGTTTTTTGTTAAACTACAATTTAGTTATCACTTTCTGAGATGTGTTTGTATTTAAGAAATATATTCCTAAGGGCAAACGGTACATGCTTGTAAGAACTTTGATTTGAATAATTCTACAAAAATGTTCACACATTTCAAAAAGATTTTCACTGAAATGAGAGTAGTTAATTTTCACAGCAAAACTAAATTTTCACTAGGAAATAAAAAAACTGAGTTTAAGTTAATTCTTTGGTGATACAATCAATGATCCTTGATATAAATTGATCAGCTGTGTTGATTTAACACTAGACAGCATTACTCCTTATGTTAATCATATAAATCCTCAATCCACAACACTACAGTCAACCAGGCTATTCACTGTCCACATGCCCAAATCATATGTTAAAATACACTCACCAGTGAGTATGGGAATATCTATTCTACTGAATGTAATTCAGTTTCATTTCATTTTTTTATGGATTTTGTTACCAAACAGGGGTAAACTATTCAAAACTTTTCATTTTTGAAATGTCAGCCATCAATTAATATTTGCTTTGTAAGACAAGGTCACACTTTTACTTAAAAATGGAATTGGTTTGATGCAATAAATTTGTGCTTATTTTGTTATTTCTCTTTTTCTTTTAAGAATTTTAAAGAAAGACATGACCTTGCAGACTCACAATAAGCATTTCCATAGGCTTTTTGATTTATTTCAAATTTTCAATTTCATATTTTTTTGTTGTAAAAAATGTTGGTTCCGTGTTGAACCATTATGATTTATTTAATTGTGGATACAATATATTTATCCACAAATCACAGAGGAAAACAAACAATTTCAAAACCTGCATTTTTGTAAAAAACAGATCAAAAGCCACAGATGACCTATTTTAGGGAGGTAAAGGTAAAATGTCCACTCCCATATATACTTATCTTCAAGCAACCTTGAATCCTCCATTCTGATTAGTCAACCATATCACACCCTGTTCTAACACACTATTGTAAGTCCACGTATTGCTCTATTTTAGTAGTGTGTCAAGTTTGCTTAAAGATAAATTCATTATCATAGGCGCCCTCGTGGAAAACAGGAAAATATAACACGTCTGTGTCCCACGAGTTGGATATGGAATGCAAAAGCGCTTTATTTTTCCATATTCAACGAGAGCACGTGTGAAAACTAATTTGAATTGAATACAACTTGATGACTTGTTATTAATCTACCATTAAAAAATTAACATGAATTCCCTTTTTCATTATTTTGCGCATTACTTTCATTTTTTTTTACATCCCTTCTCTGCCATTTTTACTGTAATGTTTTATCTTTGTAAACTTGACTTGTATAGTTTTTGACTTGAGTCCAGTTTTTTTTTTTTTTACTAACCAAGTTGAATGAATAAATGAATGAATAATATAAATATTTGTATACGCAATTACAAAAGTTTGATATATCTATCCAATAGAACAACTTGCTGGGTTTGATATATCAGACTTGGCTGTATATTTCACCTGAATCAGCAATCTACAATACCTAGAGCAGATGATTATTGTGTACAATCTCTATACAGTAAACACAGCATGCAGTGAGTACAGACACTGTACAGTCTGTTTGCTACTTGTATTCATCCTGTGGACCTATTTATATTCTATGTATGAGAGCATGCCCACACTGGATACCAGTCCAGCAATTGCCTACTGACATGTAAATAACCTTGGCATACATAGAGAATACAACCAGCTTTTCCAAATTGCCTAAAAGCTAATCCTATTTTGAAGCAGGACCACTTAAGAGATTACACAAAAGGATGAACACAATGACATGAGTCAGTGGTTAGTGTGTCTTGGTCCTGACACCCTATTTATACCCAACTTGCAGTCTTACATTATGTAAAATGCATAATATGGATGCAAGGCTTCTGAGCATCATTGTTCCAGTGGTGAATAGTACAATGAAATTCCCATTGTGCTAGAATGGAAATGAAATAATATGGAGTGAGGTTTTATGCTTTTTATGCATGCCTGGAGAATGCAGGCAATTATAATGTTCTGCGCAGAAAATGCTCATAAAATTTAAACAAAACAGCACCATAAAACCATCAAAATGCTCTAAAACAGTGAGTTAAGACAAAAATCCACAATTCAGGTAATCATTTGAAAAATCCTAGGTAAACTATATTTCCATGTAAAGTGATTCTGTTTGCCCAAATCATTATGAATTTAAATAGTATCTAATTTAATCAAATGAGATATTGCTTTTAGTAACAATGAGTGAAAAAGTGGAGGCCGGATATGGACATTTTACCCAGAATAAACCAAGCCACTAGCAAAGCATTCTTTTATAAATCAAAACTAAGTTTAAATTTCGCTTTTGACGCCTACATCATCCAAAGTGGAAAGGAATTACCACAGACTGATAACCTGTCAAACATTCTACATACAGCACTACTGCTCACTTTGGATTGTTTATTTCAGTCATAAAATTTCCAGAATAAGTCTTTATCAATAATTGTATTTTTGAAGGGGGGGGTGTGAAAAATGACTAATTAAAAAGTTTGAGTAGTGTTGCTTGTATGTTGTCTTCCAAAGAATGACATCATGAAGTATTTTCTACAAGATTAGGGGTTGTCAATAAAGAATAATTCTACTATGCCTTTTTTGTACACACAGTATACATATCTTATACAAGCAGAATACTTAAATCCACACTTACAACTAATAAAAAAACACAATATACATGTTACGTACCTACACAGCATTAAACTTAACAGAGTTCAATCTAACTTTAATCTCATCAAAATACCGCCCCCCCCCTCCCACTTGTCAATAATTAACTCAGACAACAAATACTTGAGATTTCCCTCCCATTCTTGAAACATTGAATAATGTGAGTACACATCTTGGTCTGTGTGATTGCAGTAGAAGCCCCTGTTCAGTCAGTGGCGTAATCATCAATGGGGGATTTGCAGCAGTCTTTTAATCCTATTAAACAGACAGGCATCACCTCAAATTTAATTGCTGAGGATTTTACCTGTCAGCCCCTACCCCCTTATGTATAAATGGCAAGCCATGCTGGGCTTTTCGGTGTCTTGTATTCACATACATTACATCAGTCAGGGCTCTCACGTACTTTTCCTCAGCAGCGGTAGTGAACTAGCAAAGAGAAGGCCCATGAACAGGGGGTATGCATAGAGGTGTCTCTTAGATTGTTATGCTTGGCACTGAAATGCATTCACAGGAATGATTTCATTTAGCGCTTGATGAGACTCATCAAGGAATTCCCTCCAGTAGAACTGAGTAAAGTGGGGTGTTTATCAAGGCACAATCTACTAACATTAAGATTGGACTAGTGGAATGATTTGTGACAGCCTGGCGTTATAACACAGTCAGACAGTGGCTTCATCGTTATGTATTACATACATCCATGAGTAGTCTCATTACATTACTACAACCCACATTCTACTTCAAGTCATGCGGACAATAATCACGCCAAGTTAAATGGACAGAAAAATTTATATCCGTTCACGTTTGTTCATTCATTTGCTTGAAAAAAGCCAGGAGTGTACAAAAACACACTCATACACAACCTACTCTCTGACTTACGTCATGTGTGTCATAATAAGTTAAATTCATATCCAAACAAATTAAGTTAATAATGATAAAATCTACACAGATAGAACTACTGGCATAAAGCATTTCTGATGCTACAACCAAATATCTGGCTCAAATCTGGAGTAGAATGTTCATTAATGCATGTAGCACTCATGCTATACTGACTGGAACCTTTTATGCAAGCTCACGTTTTTTAACACATTGTGCTTGGCAAGCTGATATAATGGCTCAAGAGGGTGTTCAATTTAGATTACAAGTCAATCTATGGGCTTTGTGTCATCTGCATAAAATGGTCTTATAGAGATTAATCAATGAATCTAATAACAAATAACCTTGAAAAACTCTAGTTGTACACCCCAGTGCTTCAAAGCAATGAAGACAGAGACCATAGTGTGGAAAATAATTTAAGTCTGTTCACATTACTCCTAGAATCCGCACTATGAGTGCACCTTACTGCAGTATTGTGTGAATTTGGTTAGAAGAATAATTCCCATCTCATCCCTGATTATTGGTTTCCTCTTCAAGTCTAGTTACTACCTTCATAATATAACAAGAAAATTATGAGCTGCTGAAAAAAATCAATATCAATTTATATCAGTGAAAAAGAACTGATGCTGTGTTCAAGAATTTCTCACAACTGAATTCCCTCCCAAACTGAAGCAAGGGACAAACTAAAAAGACTTAATCCAAGTCTCGGTAAAGTGGGATATACAATCTGATTTTTCAATCTATTTAGGGGAGTAGCCACACCTTAATCCCCCCCCCCGATACTCAGACTGTAGATCCACCCACCTCTTTCTGAATCAATGTACATCAGATAGGGAGTATAACGTGTCACAGTATTGATTGCTCACAGTGTTGATAATATAAGGTAAGAGTGATATTCAAGAATGGAGTCTTCCTGTGTTTGACATATTAATTTCCCTTCCTATGATGTGATGACAGCTGCTACTACCTGTAATAAGCGGCAAATATACAAATGCAATAATTGCTAGATACGTACATTGTCTCATCAAATGAACCCACTGACGTATTCTATTCAGCTGTATTAATTACTTAGGTTTGGGTCTTTAGTTTCACAGTAGATAGTCTCATGAAAAAATAGACACTACTGAAGGATCCCTGCACAGTTGTTGTTTTTACAGAATACTTAAGCTGATAAAGTACCAGAGGAGAAATTTACGCCACATCTGCCACAGTATTCTTCATGAAATATACTCTTATTTGAAAAAAACAAACATGATTAAATCTGAAATAACATACTATCAATAAAATATAGGTTATTATCAGTCAGTGATCTTTTGATAGCAAAAACAAACCCAGCGTTCATAATTTAAAAGAAACACATTGTACACACTGAAACACTTTCCACTTTTTACAATAAGTTTAAGTCTAGTTATGGTTTTAAAATAGCAACTTAAACAGAACAGTAAGCTTGATCATCATAATTTATTCGTACAAATATTGCTTACAGCTGTTTTTGCTAGTTGTAAACACATCTAGATGAGATGCTAATCTTCTCTTTTATTAATAATGTCCTAATTCACACAACTGTTGCTAGCAAGCATCCCAACCATCCATAGATTACAGAGCGCTAGAACCTATCAGTAAAGTAACTTGGAGACAAACTGAAATAAATACAAAATTTCCTTAGGACCGTACTTTAGTTTTATATAGGCCTCACCATAATTCCTAGAGTAACCTACGTTGTCCTCAAAAACCTGTTAAGCTGTTAAAAAAGTAAGTCTTTAATGCTGAGAGCTGACGTAAAGACTGAAAGTAAAGTCTTGATTATACATGAAACATTATCCACTGGACATGTAATATTGCCACCTGACTGACCTGCTGCACTGTAAGATGATATCGCCATAACTGCTTCTGGTCACGCCATCTGAATAGATCTCTTTTAAATACTGAGCTTAAGTGAGAATACGCACAACACAAGCAAGTAAAAAATAGCTCTTTCCACACTAAATATAGGTACTAAGTGTAACATTTTAGCAGACCATGGGATGAAAGTATTCGGCCTAGTTTGTCCTTTGTTTCATTCAAGCACATTCAACACTCGTGATTTTCAAAGGATATTTTTAAAGTATGAGTTAACAAGGGGAGACATTTTTTTATAACTTGGTTGGAAAAATAAATAAAATTAAATAGTTCACCCAACCAGCAAAAGCTAAAAGAAAGCTTAGTGTTTGCATATAAGTAGGTGTTTTTCTTAACAAATTAATGACATTAAGGCCTAATAGACATCTGTCACAAAATATGTAACCAATTTCATACTTTGAAAGTACTCAGAGGAATGTCTCAGTTTCATTGCTGAGCAACATTAGATCAGTCAATTTAAAACAAACACCTAAAAAATATATCTGGGCTCTTTTATAATTTGAATGCAAATGAAAACTAGGGGGGAGGGACTCCTCAAGTTTAGGACAACTTCAAGTGCCTTACTTCCCAAGTTATTGTTGTGGCCTAACAGTTCGGAAAGATGTAAACACTTTGTATTGTAAGCTCACAATGTAGTCACATGGTACAGGGTCATTGTATGAGATTTTGCCTGATGGCAATCCATGCCTTTCACCCCTTATGTCTCCCTCTAGTGAACATCTTGTTCTGTCGCTGTGTTGTCCAAAAGGTTGCGGCTGGTTTTTATACATCTACGCTTGTCTTTTTCAATATTTCTGAAATCAATCTGACCTTTCCCCAAAAGTTGAACAACCCGCATGTTTTACTCTAACCAACAAAACTCTTCAGTAATGAATGCATGATCTTCCTTGAATTTGATTTATCATGCAGGCTTACTACAAAGTCCAACATTTGGGTATTTAGTCAGTTAGTTAAGGTCTGTATTATAAAGGGACGTCTCGTGTAGCAACATGAACAGATTTAATAGATGTTAAATTTGCATTGGGGATAAAGAACATTCTTTGGTTTTACCCTTACACCGATATTCACTGTATACTCAGTACTTTCCGCAGTCCTGTGAAAAAAGACAAACTTACTATACAGTGCTTTTAATACACACATATCGGTGTATGGGTAAAACCAAATATACTACTCTTTAATCCGATGCAAATATGACATCTAATAAATTGTGCAACTGCTGCTAAAATATAGGATTCGAACTGCCTTTAGCTACCCGGAAACCTTGGTGGTCTGGTGGTAAGACATCTGCTCTAGAGGCAAAGTTCCTGGGTTTGAATCCCACCCCGAGTAATGTGCCTGTGAATTTTTCTTTTTACAGGACCTGTGCAAGCACTGGGTGTACAATGCTTTTACACACATATGTGTAGGTAAAACCAAATAACAACATCAATAGAGTCATGGTTTACTTGCAAATTAACATATCAATTATTTCTGAAAGTAACACTTTTCTAAGGGATATAAGCTAGCGCCAAGGATAGCCTATAAATATTCTTGATTAAGATATGTCCTGGGCCGGTTGGCAGAATAGGCAGGTTTGCAGAATGTTCCCATTAGAAACGTGACACCTTGAACAGTGTGTTCTTTCCTACAACACTAGAATACTCTTGATTGTTATGTGAGGCAACATCCTAGGCTTCTGAACCAGATTGTTATTTTGAGTACAAGAAGAGGCCAGTGTTTCCAGATGTCAAATAACCACATGGCTACCGAACTACCTGAGTAATAGAATGGTAATAGAATGAAGTTTCTGGCTAATGTACTTGACCTGCTTTGTATGAGAAAAACAATCTTCAGAAATTGATATATAAGGAGCCAATCGGCCATCAACAATTTGTGCTAAAATGCAACTGTATATATTATACAACTGAAGCCTCCAGTCCGTTGCTCTGTGGTCAAATTATGGATCCTGCAGTAACAAATGCTTAGTGAACAATACAATTCCTCACTCATAGTGATGAATTGGAAACCATTCTTGATAAAAATAAATCACTTTTTTTTTAAGTTGAATATTTTTTCAATCAGAAATTTCATACCTTATTGTTTTATGCTATTTACTTGCCTTTTCTCGGTCCCAGGACCTGAACCGAAGGCGCTGGGATGTGCTGGGTTGTTCGCATGCTCATTGGACCATCTCCCCCTTGCCTAATAACTCACGGTCAACTCTTCTTGTTTGCAAAAGATTCAACCTCTTTCAATAATGTTGCTTTATGGTTTAAATCCATTGGAAACAATTTTTGCCATTCTTTAATTTGGAAGTAATTTGTAACTTGTTTGTGTCAAAAGAATGTGGCTGGTACCTGGTATGTTTGTTTGTGCAACTACCCACAATGATAATGAGCACCATTGTCGATTCATCAGTCTGAGAAAAACAAAGACACATGTTTGAACTCACTCATCACTTGAAGGACTTGTAACTTTTCAAAAGAGAACAATCAAAGATTTTCAACATCTATAAACAGATGAATTCAGACCCTCACACAACCCCAAATCTACAAAAATGTAAAATCTCAAAAAAAAAAATTTTTTTGCCTGGCATATAGAACACTGAAGTTGCAGGACATTTTTGTTGACAAATGTAATGTAATCTACAATATGAACACAATAGACATCATTCTATGTAATAATAAGACTTCAAGAAAATCGGTCAATTTTGACTTTTGTAATTTCTTTCTTTCTTCCAGCTGTTAAAAAGTAAAACAGTAAAAGATTTAGTTATTTGATTGGACAAATTAAGCCAATTTAAACGTACTCTTGGTACACAAATTTTTGTGTACAGAGATTACACAAACTCAAAACTGTTCGCCATTTTGAAGTTCGGGAATAAAACTGAATTTGATGACTTTCAATGGTTTTGTTTAGCACTAGCAAATAGCATAGTACTAGCAGATTTATATAAACAATTTGTGGAAGAAATTGATGTGAAACCTTCACTTGAAAGGTGATTTCAATTACTAATAAGTACTACAGTGAAACTGAAATGTACGAATTGAATGCAGTTAACTTCACTTTAAACCATGCACTTATCACAGTACTTTACTCAGGTCATGTTGTAGATGTAATAGGTTCACTGCATCCAGACAAATAGTTTCTATATAAAGGCATTTTGCAGTAGAGTTTGCCAGGGGGGTGTAGCCATGCATACAGAGTGACTTCTATGAGTGATAAGTTAGACAGATGTTAATATCAATCCCATCAACGCCATGTAATCAATAGCCTAATTAAATGATAGGATAATAAGATGACTTTACCCCATTGTCCCTACAGACCTAGCATATGGGCCACTATGCGTTGTGCAAAGCCCACTTGATCTTATCTAATGAAATCAATGATCAAGCCAATTGCAATCCGATTACATGTGTGATTTTATTAAATGCTGTGATGGGGAGGAGGATGCTAATCAGGAGATAACTGGCACATCATAAACAAGCTCCCTATCCTCAGACAAACCGTGAAATAACATTGACCTCATTGGACTCATTTACAAGAAAGTAGACTACACACAAACATCCAAACAAAGCAACTAACTTGGCTCAGCAGACACAAATGGCTTAGCTGAAATTGGTTTCAGCCATAGTGCCACATATTGCTTTCCAAATACATTTTTCAAGTAATACTTTCTGCTAAACAGCTTTATAAAAATTGGAATTGCCAACCATTTGGTTTTACAGGAAATACACAGATTTAGGGGGAAATCATTGAGAAAATATCAATAAGCAACTTGGTATTTGTTAAAACCTGTATCAGGGAAGCCAATGCGTTAACTAAGGATTTATTGGTAGAGGCAGAACCAGATAAAACTGGGTGTTTATCCTTCCCACATCTTTGAAAGGTGTGTTCATATCTAGTATTGATCGAAATTTACACAATTTAAATTCAATATTTAAAATCTAAATTGGGGAACAAATATTTGTGAAAAGTTTAAACTCACTTTAAACCTCAAATGGTGAGCAGGTGTCAAAATCCCTCAAATCTATGTCACATATTTTCAAAATAAAAACAATACAAATTAGAAGTATCCAAAATATCATTATTATCACAAGAATCCTTGCCACTGATAAAAATGTCAGTGCCTCAGTGTTGTTAATTTAAATTTGCATCAATTATATAATTCTGACAATTTTGAGAAGTGTTTGTACATTGAAAAAAACACACTTTAGTAGATACCCTTACCACTATGCAATTTAATTATTTGAAGTCTGACAACATAATTTAGACAAAGTTGTTGAAAACTTGCAGATCCTGATTGGCTTCACATTGAATATGGCCTCTCGGTCTCAGCACAGAAATCCCTGCATTCCTTCACTATCTTCATCAAGCACTCTTAATTCTCGTCAATTATTAACTAAATTAAGACCCTCAGGGTATTTCCTTCAAATGATAAAATAACAAGACCACCAAGTTGTCAAATTGATTGGCTCGAAATGAGTGTGATAATTGATGGATGGTTGTTAATATCACTGCAGTATGGCGTAGGACGGAAACTACAGTACTTCGAACTCTGCAGCTAGCAATATCCTGTCTCTACTCAAGTACCGGTTACGCCTTCTTCAATGTAATATTGCTGTTGAGCAACGCTAGGGAACCAGTGTGTAATCACAATACACAAGCTCTAATTGAACTGCAATACCACCAGGCCATTTCATCTTCCCATGGGACCAATGCTTTTTAGTTTCTATGGAAATGTGAAATCAGGCCGGTTAAGAGGCTATAGTGTCTTAAAAGGGAAAGTACAAAAACGTCATCAAGTTTTCAAATTTGTGTTCAAAAAGCTCACTTGGTGTCATGTTGCAATGATATAAGTGCAACACATCCGGAGAAATATTTCCGGTTTAAAATGCTTCCATCTTTGAGAAAATAGGAAATTGTTGCATTGAATAACAACAAGTTACCTCCTGGCAATACATCACCTCAAATGAAAAGGATAACAAAACATGCCACTATTATTGCCTGCTTCTCAATAAAGCAACAAATTCTTGCAATGAAACTTTTAAAATCTTTCAACAATAATTTTTTAAAAGATTGAAATGAATGCGTGGTGCCACAAATTCTACCACATCTCCTTTAATGTAATTGTAAATGACTAAATTAATGCATATGAATGAAAATGGTACTGTAGTTGTTGATTCTAACTATAGGCAGATCCTGTCCAACGAGTCCCTTAGCCCCCATACAGGTCCCCATCACGAACTAACTGCTACCCAACCAGCACTGAGCACACACCCATGCAACCTTGCTGCTTGCCAGTGTGCAGTGTACACACCCACAGCATTCTGCCTGATGCAAGATGCTGAAAAGTATGCCATGTACACACCTTGTTACCCAAGGGAGGGCCTAAACACTCAGTAATAAATAGGCTATATGCCCTTGACTTTATGACTAGGCACTCCTCTTTCTCCAGCAGCTAGCAGTGTTTATCATAACACCTGCTCTAACACATGAATAATACAACTTCTCCTACAATCGGCTTGATATAATAGAAAAAAGGATGAATGTGTACGACCACTCAATCAATGCTAGAGAGGAAATGGTAGATTTGAGAAAAGCATCACCAGTCATCTCATAAACCGAGCTCTAGGGTTTCACATTGCAGTGACAAGGATAAAAAGATCAAATTGGTCACTTGTAGAAAGCTTGTAACTGCACAAGTATTCTGAACACAGAATCTATGTGCTTAGCAGATGCATACAATATTAATATCACACAAGCACAAGTGGAATGGGGAAAAATATATGGATGCGCTATGTTCTTCCGTATTCAGAGAGCGCGTGGGATAACAAATTTATCTAAGGACAGGGTGTCATATGGGCAGAGCAATATAAGTTAATATCACACTCTTGTTGCTATGGATGGACCAATCAAAATCAAGGAGTCAAGTTTGCTTGTAGATAACTTTTTATATTTTTTTTTCTGTAACAGCAATTTTACTGAGCATTTCTTTTCTTAATATTTTTTAACAAGTTCAGTAAAATTTACAGTAAATCCAGTTTTCTGGATTAATGTACATGTATAATCTTTCTCAAAGTTTAGCCAAATTAATACAAGAAATACAGATATGTTGGCCTATTTTGTGTAGTTAAGCCTTAAATTAAACAGCATTTAACTAGTTGAGCTCATGGTGTTATCTGGTTTTTAGTTGGTATATATTTGTCTCAATATTTGAGGATACATTTTCTCTCAATCCCACTTTCCATTGTGTGTATGAATTAAAACTACATTAAATATTTTGAAGGTAATTTAAAGGTAATGACAACTGAAGGTCATGATTATTCATGCCCAGAATACAAACAGTAAATGCTAGTAAGTTCTAGACATTACAGAGCGTGTTAGCATACAAACCAAAATATAGCATTGAGTCATAGCCATTGAAAGAACCCAATGCCAATCAACGTCAAATCCTCTCTGAGTTATCAGGGCATATTGGCAGACAGCATAAGAGGTGCTCGCTCTATCAATGCAAGATTACAGGCTGTATAGAAGATCCTAACCCTGGTAGAGCATTTAACCAATTGTCAGCATTCAATGTGAACTCGTTTTGTTTGACAGATATAGACAACACGATTAACAGTAATAGAAAGAACTGAGGGATAACAAACACAACTGAGTTTAATGAAAAATAGTCATTACAATCAAATCACCATTCAAAATAACTAGCCATGCCAAAGAGGGGGACAAGACATAATTGAACAGCTTGTTCTTCTTTATAATTAAAAGAGGTTATCGTGAGTAATGTGGTACCAAATACAAGCACTGACCAGAAGACAAATTTCATGGTAAAAAAAACATCACTGACAGTAACAAGTAAAACAGCATTCAGAGCTCAGTAACCTTGGAGGAAGATTCAACAATCAGCACTGTCAAATTTAGCTCAATACATAATTCTCAGGTTGGCCTCATGTACAATCTGACTAAGACAGGATGATACGCAGAAATGTCAAGCTGATGCACAAATTAAAATTGATTTTAAATCTTCACTGTGTGCGATTGTTTTGTTTTTTGTTTACAAAGACTGAGACAACAAAAATCACAAAAATGCAATCAAAATAATTCAGGTAAAATCTAAAATTAGCCAAAAATTTCAATAAAGCAACTCCAGGAAGTTGATGTCATTATAAAGAACTGCACACTTTTGAAGTGACTGAACTTGTTGTCCAAGAGCATGAATAATTCTTAGGTCTCAGGAAGAATCCTGGTTGTAAATTTAAGAGGCATTTACTCATATCTTATCGTGTCTTAAATTTGCGTGTTAGCTTCATTAATTACTAACTGTTATTTTTGAGAAACTTTCATTTAATAACCAGATAAATTTCATAGATAGATTACAAATAATTGAGAGTATAAGCACACACATTACTGACTGATATTGCAATGACAAAGGTCTTCGGACTAAAAATTTACCATAAATAAAAAAACATTTAAAAATACAAACAGATTTTTATTTTTTCCCTAATTTTTCCCAATTTACAAAATTTAGAGGTTTTTTAGCTATGCTTGTAAACAAGATTACAACTTTGCTTTCATTTTCAGTGAGTTCAGTCACATGTGATAAAATCACTCTGCAGGATCTTCACCTAAAATACTTCAGCATTCAAAATGTGAAAGTCTGGAATAAAAATAAGAAAAGAGTACGGAAACAAGAAGTGCCTTCTGCTATCTGCCTTTGGGGCGGGAGATTCTTGAAAACCACGGTACACTTAAGGGACATGAAATGAAACTCAAGTAAGCAAGAAGTAAGCTAGTTGTCACGGCAACCATGAATATTTCAGTGTGTTCAGCGATTTCCTGACAAACTCATTAAATTTGGAAGTTATATCCTTGAAAAGGGGAGCATTCTATTCCAGCCTTGTAAATCCACTAACATCATTTTAATTTTTTTATTTATTCATTTTATTAAAAAAAAATATGAAACACCGCTGTTTTCATAAAACCAATTTAAAAAGTTATATACAACTTTTATCGTAGTTAAAAATAAATAGAAGGTATCATTCAGATGTATTTTAAAATAACAACTCCCCAAAAACAAATTTCTAACATAACTGAAAAACATTTGAGCACCGATCAGGACAGTTGCAATGTTCCCATAAATATAAAAGAATATCAAATTACATCAACCATTGTTGGAAAAAACTTCAGATCATAATTTGTATTACTTCTTTTTCCCCACACAAATGTAAAATTTTAGCACTGGGGATCCGACTTCAAAAGATCATTAGTAAAACACTGAAGAACACATCTTGAAATAACGATTTGAACTATAACTTGAAATAAACAAAGTACTTGATAACTTGTTAGCTGTAAGCGATAATTCCATTGCACTGTTACATTAGGTCAGTAACTGGTCCATACATATTGAGCGTAGGGGTCAGGGTGATCAACTTGCCCATGACCCAAGAGTAAAGGTACTTTAATAGCTTCAGCAGTAACTGCAGTCAGATCATGGGATGTTGTCTTGATGACAGACCCATGATGTACTTGACCCATCCTGCTTCAATACCCAATAAACTCTATCTAGTGGTAGACTTTAAGCCATTCCAGTACCAAAGGTTACTCTAAGGAGTACCACTTTGGCAAACGTGCAGCAAAAAAAACAATTAATCACTTTATCATATCATTTATCACTTACTTGGCTTAGAGGGGAGGTTAGGGTAAAACTTACCAATCTAAAGAATGCTTTAAAAAATAAAAACAATAAAATCTATAGCTTTTCCTGAATATTTCACTGAACAACTCATTTACATGGCATTTTGCATTTAATTGTTACAGTGTCAATGCATGGATGTGTGAGGTGAAATAGCAAATGAAAACGGGACAATCCAGGAAAAGATAACAGCATTGTGGTAAAAAATGTAACGAAGGTCTAACCAAAGATCAATAAAGTGTGAATTATTCAAAATAACAGGATGAAATGACACTATGCAACAGCTCCCTCACCAAGAAGGGAGATCAAATCTACAATGTGATGTCTGACACTGACAAAAATAACAAGACACACATTCCTTTTAATCAAAGAGAAATGAATGTTTATCTGGCAAACTTATCAGAAACACCAAACACTGTACCTAAGTAACACTGCATGATTGATGAGGATTTTGACAAGGATTTGACAGGAATACTAAATAGTATGCATTATTGAAAAGTGAACTAAAAGTATATATCACTGCTCCATCATACAACATAACATGTAAATAATGATACCACACAACCACCTATCAATGATACCACACAACCACCTATCAATGAT
>CM021546.1:7560678-7588607 GCA_010994315.2 Pisaster ochraceus | reverse complement strand
TTTTTGACCCTCTTTTGGTTACCAAGCTTCAATAGAATGGCTAGTTATTATTCGGTGCTTCTGCACTTTCCATGCCTTCTATTCTGTACTTTCAGTTTTCCCACGTACCTTCAGGATATTTCTTAAGTGAGGTTCTTTATTGTCAAGCTAGTTAAGGTTCTCTTAGAAACCATTGATGTGCAAAGAAAATTGCCGTCCACTTTAAGTAATCATTAATAAATGCCTAATACGGTTTACACAATCACATTTAAAGATTGGGAGGTGTTAGTTAGTAAATGAATTTAGAGCTGTGAGAAAATCATTTGGAACAACAGCTGTGAATATTCCTATGATATCAAACAATTCAGGTGGTTAAGTTTGTTTCCCCATAACATTGATTTGTTCTGATTCGTGACATTATTCAGTGACCCAAATACCTGAACTTTCCTAAGTTTGAAATGAATAAGGTCACCCATTATTGAAATGGAACAAATGCATAATGAGGCTCTGGTACTGAAGGCTTGGACTTTATTGGGTTGTTCCCATTTGTTAGTTTGTTTTCCATTGTAGCGTCATGAGCGCCTATTATTAGGTGGATGTGTGCGCATTATAAGTATTCCTTATTATTAATGAAGAACCCATTAACAGTCAGCCATACTGGCTACCTCATCATTTAGCATCGTTGGGTTTTTTTTTATATACATTAACTTGTTCCAACTTTGTACCCAGAGAGCAAGGGCCTTGCTCTATGTTGTATCTAACACCAAGTGAAATTCATTTTGGAAATGGAAACTGCATAACTTTGTAGATGATTACATTAGGCTGTTTTTGAATTGAATGGCTTGGACTGTAGACATGGCTTGCTTAATGTGCTTGATTGTTTGTATGCACCTCAATTTTCAGACTGTAAACCACCCGAAATATAAGAAGCAGAACAGAAAATTCTCTCTCTTTTTTTAAGAGGTCAGTGTATAATCTGCCTGGATTATCAACCGCATCAGAAAGTGCCTGATTATCATATCACACACAGAATACAGGGTTTGAAACAGCGGCGGGCGAGTCAAAACCCTTCCCTTTATAGTCCGCAGGGTGAAGCAAAAAACGTTTCTTAATTTGTCACTGTTTTCACGAAGAGGCAATTCTTAAAAAAATCCTACATTTTGGCAAATCTGTGTTTTTACACATTTTGGATGTTATTAGTGACATCAACATTTTCCCCAAGTTTCAAGTGCTAAATCGTTATATTTTTCAAATTACGCTAACTAGCATAAGGACCATTTTACCAAACTCCCACTTCTGCGTTTTCACGAACAGCTAAGTTTAGATTTGCCATTTTTGACATTGAAGTACATAGGGCTGGCACGGTGCCAAAAACGACTACTCTGCGTTTTGAGTTTTCACAAAGAGGCAATTTGTGTGACCTAGATAAATTTAGTTTTCACGAACAGGCACTTGTCGTTTACACAACGCGCTGCACACATTTCTCGTTCGCGCAATTTTCACGAAAAGAAACTCATGCTAAAAAGTTAATTACTCATTAAGTAATTAATTAAACTTACTGTGATTAAATTAACAACACACTTGCATGGATAAGGATCTCCACTTTCATGCTTGTCGATCTTGAAGGCAAACAGTGCCTGAAATAATTATTTCAAAAATAGTTTAACTTCAAATGCGATTTTCTCCAAACAGGAATGTTTGGCTTCTGGGGCAAAATTACCTCTTCGTGATATTAGTGACGAATTGTCACAACAAACAAGGGGCAAGGTAGAGAAATCTAACAATAGCAAGATTATTTTCAAGTTAGTAAAAAGGTTTGACAAACCTTTTCATTTGCTAGATTTGTATGTGCCTGTGAGAGTTCACTACAAACCCATACACAAACGACTTGGCTTTGCATTTATTTTTAAACACCACACAGGATAGTCCACTCACATCACGCAACACTATGTGGATCTATACAGTACACGGAGTACATACACAGCAGGTACAAAGTCCAACAGTCAGCACACTGTGATTGGCTCTCGATAAATATCCATATTCATAGGAAAGCTTCTAGACTCTAACTCCTCACAAGTTCATTCAAAAGCCGAGTAAAAAATAGCTGCACAGTGTGTGCAGGCCTGAGGAAAGTGTGGTGCCCTTTTTGTAGAAAGTGTTTGCTCTGTTCAAATGAGTAAGGAACCAGACCAATGAGTTGAGCACACAATTTTGGTTGTATGTTGTTGCAGGATTGACATGTTGCACAGACAAATACAGTCTCCAGAACTGAAATGAGAATCTGCAATCGTTTTGTGTGGGGTTTTTACACTTTGGTCAACATGTTAGAAGCGAACAACTTGTGCCATTTTAAATTCAGTAAATATTGTCCAAGCTTACTTTATGTCGGTTAAAATTATTCCTTTACTTGGTAAAGCAGCAGTAAAACAATCCAAGTTTGGTTCTCACTGTGCACTTAAAGCTAAAGAAACAGCAAGCTATATTCATAAGAACTAACATCTTGTAAAAATGATTCTTAACGAGGTTTCTTCATCAACCATTCAAAACAGAACTTTGCCAGTACTGATTGCATCAAAATCGGTGCTATTTTGGCTGCACAGCAATGCAAATTCACCTAGCCAATTGGTGGACGTTTTGCCATTATGCATTATATCACATGGTAGTAGAACACTCTTGGTCAAGAGCTGACTTAGTGTGTGTGTGCAGAGCAGGCACAGACGCTGATCAAAATAAGTCTTTCTAAGGTTCTAGTTGTATGGCTTCAACATTACTGATGCAGCCAGCAGCCAAAGCCATAAGCAAGTCAATCGATTATTCTTTTACTTGGTGACGCAGCAGTAACTTGATCCAATTTGTTGTTCTCACTATGCGTTTAAAGCTAAAGAAACAAGCAAGCTACAATGTACATTCATAAGAACTTAATATCTGATCAAATTGATTCTTGAGTAAGTTTTGCTTAATGCCACGTGAGCAAGTCGTGATTGGTGGAAGTTGACAGGTCTAGCACTGTGTGAAATAGGTTTGGCCTCCTAGGATTACCCCTTCCTGACCCTCATTAGAAGGTTAACCAGCTCACTCATGCACTTTGAAAACAGCGTCATTGACAATTTGTAGGAGATTAGTTTATCTGCAGTCCCCTATCAATACTGCCATCTCCTTCCAAGTTGCAATGCCCAAAGGCATGAATTAATGTTTATTAAATCCCTACTGCTCCAATCTCATCTCCAAAAAAAAAGAAAAAGAGTCCCACTGCTGAATTTTCATGACATTTAACCAAGAAAACATTTTAATAATAGTGGAGTGTGGCGGAATGCATGCCCCAGGGAGCAAGTGCCATCACTTAGGGTCTTCTTTTCAAGAAGATTCCAATCACGCCAATATATGGATTAACACAGGCAACTTGAGGATAAACAAAATTAAAGTACAGGCAATGGATATATTTAGTGACTTGAGCCAGGAGCTTTTTAGCTGTATTTGTTAATAGAGCACAGCCACATACTTCAACTTGGCCTGGTTTTCAGCACAAATCAATGGAAAGCATTTTGACCATCAGGGTATCATTGTACATTCACAGTGTTAGCATAATCTCCTCTCAACTCTCACTTGCGGCTAGTTCAAGAGAAATCTCCTGATGACGACTGACATTGACAACAGCGCACTAGTCCAAAGACTCACAGCTACCAATTTCTCTCAAAGAGGAATGTATCGGAGTTCACCCTCAAGAACTACCTTGTAGACATTGTCTCAGTGTCAACTCAATGTTATATAAAATAACAGTAGTGACTACACTAAACATATGACATCAAAGAAATTGGGTAGACCAGGAAAGGAAGCTCTTTAGCTTGGTAAAGGTGTCTTTATGTTTTTAAACATTACACACTTATTACCATGGAAACCAATCTGTAAAAGTTAATGTTCCCCAAAAGAATTTTGGATTGCAAATGTGTGTCATTCACAGTGAAAGCACTTGCAAAAGTCCTTTCTATGAATTAAACCTTTAGTAAAAGCTTAAGTCGGCAATGAGACTGTGCCCGCATCTAAATCAAGTGACTTCAGCTCTGGCTGTGGCAACATTGGAGAATAGGACTTTGGAACGTTCTGGCCATAGTTTTGTTGTTCTCTGAGGAAGCAGTTCCAAGATAAAAACATTCTGTTTTGTATTAATGAGGTTGGGGGATGACTGTCCAAATGTACTTTTTATTTGTTGAACTGTGATTTTTCTTGATACCTTAAGGACACCTACGTACTGACCCCAATACAGGGTTTGCCCTTAACTTTTTCAGTGACAAGCCAGCAGGACCAGTCAGCTTGTTCACTTGTTCATAATTCATATTTAAAGGGATGCTTTTCACCACTGAACTAGCCAGCCGGACCACTTGGAGAGAACTTTGAGTGGTCCATGCCTTAGGTGATTTAACTGGCATTTGGCCAGTGGACTACTGTTAAGGGAGAATGCTGCAAAATAGCATCAGAAACTACAGAGTACTAGTAAAATCTCCTATAGGTGATCAATACTGGTCAAATTGCCAACCACTTCTTTCCCGGAGAGACAAGCTAATTTTTAAGAAAGGGAAAATGGAAGCAACTCTACATAATTATTTTAGCAAGTACCGAAAAATAAATTTAAAAACCATTATATCATTGCCTCAAATCAGAAAGTGGAAGCTTTCATGGATGTAAAAACCCTTGCAGTATTGATCAAACCTGGTGCATAGATGTACTTCTCTGTGCATACTCCCTTAACACACCGTTGTTGCACTGGGAGTACATAGTGAAAAGCTGAGTAGTCGTAGATTACCTCTAAGCGTATTATCTCTGATTGCAGTACAGAACATTGGCTTAATAACAATTCCCTTGCCTATTTGATTGATGGATATGTATTGAAATATTCATGCAATTATAGTGCAATGTGCATTTATCCATTGCCCTCACAAAGGCATACAGCGCGTCTATGACATTTGGAGAAATATCTCAGAGAGCGTTTACCCGTATCAGGAGACGGTTTTGAAAAGATTGAATAAAATACTACATCTATAAAACATGTGTAGGACACAAAGCTTGTCTGGGTGGTTGTGAAATTCTGGCTCCATAATAATACCATTGGACTTACATTCCTTTCCATTTGTACAAGATAACAAAAACCTCTTTTCAATTAAGATAGCCTCTCTTTTTTCAGGAAAGGTGATAAAGCGGCCACCAAGACTTTTTACTGAAAACCTGCGAACAACTGTATTTTCCCCTCTACCAACCAAGCATACTGCTTTCCCACAGACGCTGGAGTTATGGAAGAGTATTTAGATGTGTGTTGTACGCATTATCAGCAGAGATCGTAAAGCCGCATAAGCCTGTTGGCTTTTGTTGCGTTTTGTCATTTGTCATGTTTTATAAATGATATGTAACTTACAGCATCTCATCAATCAATGTCAACTTTGTATTATTATTATAACTGAAGGAACAGACCCCTGTTTGTGAACTCTGCTTTCTGTGTTTATGGGCCAGCCTTGGGGATACACTCTGAAAGTTGAAAGGATTTCTTTCTATAGTGAACGTGACTCTAAGTATGAATTATTTAGGCATTTTCAGGATGGAATCACAGAAAAAACAATTAATTTTAGAAATTATTATAGCAAATAATACATGAGATTGATAAATCATATGCGTCTGCTGACACCAGAGAGTACAGATGACTTTTTTCCCCCAAGTTGGTTAATCTTCTTGGGGAGGGCAACTCTAGGATTAGCTAGTTTGCCTCAAACCCTTCCCTTTGTGAATAGCCCTCAATTACCTTGGGTAGACTCTACCTAAGTTCAAATCCACACAATGGACAGCATTGGTCATACTGGTAAAATGGTTCAAAGAGTACTAATAGCTATACTCACAACATTTTGGGTCAAGTTAATGGCCTAAACCTATCCACAGCTCCTGATTATAATCATACTTGCAACAGAATATCTCAATCAAAGGCACAGGCAGCCATCTTCTATTAATTTGAATCCATCTTTACAACCCAAACTGAGGCTGGGAGGTTTCAAACTGTGTACTGATTATCGGATAATGTAAATTAAACTCAAATGGCTTTGGATGTGGTAAACCTAGGGAACAATTTCATCCAGCAATTTTGCATAGCGGAGTATTTAGCAGACTGAACAAGTTTTGCTAATTATTGAGTAGCAACTGAAAGATTTTGCGTAGCATTTTGCTACGCTACAGAAGGGAAATCATTCCCTACTTACATTGTGATACCAGTGGTGTAGACTCACTCAGCTGAGATGAATGTTTGTGGAAGCAGTAAATTGTACTGGTCCTGCCTACAGTGTCCTATTAAAGATGACAAACTTAATGAAACCTGGCCTAAGATAGTTGGCTGACGCATGTCAACTAGACCAAAGGAAGTATGTAAACCAATAAGGTCTTAATTGCATTGCACAATGATTAGTAGAATCTACTCTAGGGATGGGACCTTGCTGTGGTTGAGTCACACAAAGACATCGGAATATTCATTGGATCTTGTGGGAATTGATGGATTTGGAGGCAATCTGGGCAAATGTCAGCCAGCATCTTGAGGCAGCGGCAGGCTAGATCCCAAGAATTGACATGACAGGAGAGCTGGCATAACAAAGCATGTCAAATCTAGGGGCCAGTGTAGTAATGGCCTTCACTCAAGGCAACACACAAGCCAGACACACAGGAGCCAGTAGTCCTGATAAATGCAGTATGACAATGCCAACTAATGGACTCAGCTCCAAAGCCTTCCATCCATTTCCTTTCTTTCCATTCCATTTCACCCACTATTTAGCAATCTGCAACTATGTCGTTCAGTACAGGAATTCATAGCCTTTTTGTTTTTAAATTACAATACAAAATGGTAATGCACTATTTTCCAGGAAGGACCATTTTGCAACACATCGACTGAAGTAGGGAAACTTATATCTTATGATGTGAACCCAATACATAAAGATCAATTCAATGTTAAGTGATGTCAGAGCATGAAGTACTTAAGTTACTGTGCATTGTGTCAGGTAAAGATGAAACAAGTACTCTGCCCTTGTAAGTCCTACAAATCTAGAATAAATTAGGGCTACATTTACAACCAAAAGACACTGTACATTTTGCTGATTTAAAGATTGAAGGTACTTGTGTTAAAGCTTCAACCTTGGTACAAATTAGTACTTAAGAAAAATGTCGCTGTCATCAGCAAGAAAATCATATGCCTATACTGGGTAGGTGAGAGAAATAATTATGCATTGTAACACATTTAAGAACAAGAAAATATGCACCTGTTATCAATTATTCAAAGATTAATTTATGACACTTTTTTGAGATATTTTGATTGAATTCATCCTAATACAAAATGATGGTGTACCATTCCTTTAATGACGAGAGCAAGCAGTAGAAGGTGAGTGATTTACACTTTGGAGTTCATTGTGGTACTTGGAAGTTGAGATTGAAACTCTTGCAGCTGTAACTCAACATTATGCATATTATTCACATTAGCTATGCATTGTATGTAGGCTAAACCTTTCAATCCACAGACTGGGTCTCTCTTGCTTCTTAGTTAACATCATTACTCCTAAGGCATTTTTGCATGTGAATTTCTAGAGTCCACCTAGATTGCTTGCCTCATACCAATAACTGCTTAAAACTAACTTGCTTACAACCAACTTCAGTGATTTTATCCACAGATGATCATTTGGAGCCCTAATTAAGAAAAAAGGATCAAGGTACAATAAAAACATTGAAACTACTTGCAAAGAAATTAACAAAACTGTGTGTAAGAATATTAGTACAGAGCCCATCACAATCCGACAAAACCAGGGCAATCATTTTAAACCAGACAGTAGATGTTGAGAAATTGGGGTATTTTATGAGACACGGATTAATGAGGCACAAACCTCAATGTTGAACCTATCCCATTATGCCTTCAGACCCCCACTGCAGTCTGATCATTCAATACCTCATTTCATTTTGGAATAACACACAAATTTGCTGTTTTTCTGGTATGTTAGTTATAGGCTCTGCTTAAAAGTAACAATAAAATAAAACTACAGATGATAAGTTTGCTGTAGTATCAGCTGATCTCTTTGCTACTTTGAAATACTTTTGGTGATCCTTCCCAAATGTAAACTGTAAATTTATTACTTTACTTTTGGTAAAAATTAAAAAACAGTGATAAGTTTATTCTTTCTTAAATTTATTCATTTTAGTATGACTTTAAAAACATCTGCCATGCCCTCTCCTGAGTTTCAATCATCAGTCGTTTAGTTTTCTTCCAAAAATTGCTTAAATAAACATCTTCGATAAAGCTCTGTTCCTGAGAGATTTAAACTACTCAAAACTCCGAAAACAGACGTCTTAGAATTTGTCTTTAGTGAAATACTTGTCTTGGAATAAGCGACAGATCTGACCGGATTATTCTTTTGTGAATGACCAATTTAAATTGAGACGATGAAAGCCTAGTGAGATTGGAGTCTGATGCAAACGTAGCGCCAAGTCCATCACCTCCCAATCAATAGTGGCGGCACCCCTTCACTGAAGCCTACCAATATTTACTGTGCTATCTCCAATCACAGTCACTCAATTACTGCATTCATCCCAACTTTTCCCCAGATTCCGATTCTGAGCACACAACTCCAGCTAATAAAAACACTCAGAAAAAACTGTGTGTGGATTTTGTTTTGTTTTGACTGCAAACAGGGATAACTGATGACTTTTTCTGTAGCTAACCAGGCATTATTTATCGCAGCTTTGCTGATGTACATGAGGTGCTATTTGTATGTGCTTGGGTGAATATGACACGAGCCTTACTAAGATCAACATAGGTATGCTTAGAATCGCATAGACACAGGAAAGGGCTACCGGTATACAAGCCATCTACTCTCTCATCCAACACTACATTCTTCTAAATGTCACTCCAATCTTATGGTAATTGAAATCACGAAGCTAAACTTTTGTCATCGGGATCTGCGCTGAAAATTTGAAGGCATTCAATAACGTCAATGACACGAGTTACTACGGAAAAGGAGGAGCACAACAATATTGCTTTATTTGACACGTTTATTTAATTTAATGTGAAAGGTCATCACATGACACGCACGAGGTGCTCTCTCCCATACAAGCTAAATATGCATTCTAATTTCTAATCAAAAAAACTACACTGAACTGAAATCGATATACGAAGAGAAAATGACATGATGTCATTGAGAAATCAATGATGATCATAACCATGAATGTGTTTAGACTACAGTAGGATTTGAACCATTGGCTGATCCTATGTTTTCCATTGTTTCATCATAGTTTTTAACCTCTAAGATTGCGACTTTATGACGTCATTGCATAAGATCTACTGAAGGTTATGTGACTGGTATAAAAGTACATACATGGGCAGCCACAGTACACACATCAAGTTTATGTAGGCCATCATGATTTATAACAGAGAAAACGGATACTGGTTACTGAGTACACACATAAACCATGGTAAACACAGTCTGATTGGAGGTAATGCATTATTTGCCTAGTAGTAGGCTAAGGATTGACAACACAGGCACTAGTGTAGTGTCTTCAGGCTGCACTGAAGACAATATCATTTACATGCAATGTGAATCCATAGGAAGTTGTAAATTTAAAAGTTGGGGGGGGGGGGACATCAGCGGGCAAAAGGCAAAATATCTTAAAGCTATGTGCCGCAGTGCTGTTTAGAGAACTCTTGAAATTCAATTATGAATTACATATGGCCACAAAGTTATTCAAGTTAAAAGATTTTAAAGAAACAATTCAAATTCTACCTTACTGCTTTTTACCTTGTATTTCTTGATAACACATCAATCTGTCTTGGTAACGATTTCCAATTTAAGGAAATGTGTAAGCCTACATAACTTTAAAACTCATTTTAAAATGATTCCCCATCTATTAATTTTCTTGAAATGGATGGGTTAATCCAAACAGTCCCAGAGACTTGTATCTGGTTTGACATTGGTTTCTAATTTGACATGAGCAATTTTCGTGCTGGGTAATCAAATCATCTGCTGCTGGTCAACACAGGTTATTAACTTGGTAGAATTAAAGGGCTATGTGTAGCGTTCAGTAGTGCAGACAGCAACATTTCAATCACAACTACTGTCATGGTTGAGAAATATTGTGGTGCATGTGAAACAAAATACTCAAGTAGATTGGTGATCCACAAAAAATACCATAACAAAATAGTCAAGAATAATTACAAAGAGTAGTTTAAATTACATTCCACCATTTGTGAAACCATGGTTTAGGCTTTGGTTTTAGGCATTGGCTCTGGCTTTTGGCATTGTCCGCCTTCAATGACCTGCACCAAAAGTTTAGGCTACTTTTTAAAAAATACTGACATAGCCCCAAACCAGAGCCTACCAAAGCCGGGGTTTGGGAAAGGGCCATAAGGGTAGAGTCATTGTTTGGTGATGACCCAAAATGTTTTATGATTTTAGTATTTCTATCCGAAAGCCTACTCATTATAAAGATGGCAATGGTCATAAGTATCTAAAATTATTTGTCTGAAATGCCCCCATTGATTAGATAGCACTAAAAACATTTGAATCTGAGAAAAGTTTCATGCATGAATTGATTCTCAGATTTCTGAGGGTTGTTGTCTGTTTGCGAATGCTGCAGCCAGACTAGAGATGCGGTTGGTACATACATGTAGCAGTCATACCCCCTGCCACCTCGCTGAATGCAGGATGCGATGTTAGTGTGGAAATAACATGATAAATTTGTTGCTGTTTTCTCAGCAAGTAGACACTGTATTCACTGTATTTTGTTATAATTTTGCCTATAAATTCGCTGACAAAAACCAGATGATGACCCAAATATAAAAAAAGGAAAATGGCAAACAAACAAAAACCTCTATGAGCAAACATAAGGTACATCTCTACCAAGGAAGTTGTTCATAACTTTTTACAGTTGAAAACTGGACATTTAGAATGTACAAAAGGTTTCCAATAACTGAGTTTGTATCTTGCATAGTTAGATGGCTGTAGCCAATTGCTTCTTACCGACTATTATGCAAGCATACCAGAGCTTACTGTCTAATGTGCATAATGCTGAAGATCAATGATCAAGGGTCTAAATTGATTTCCCTTAGGATAACACTTCATCTTTAGATTTCACTAAGTCTTCATTAACCTCATCTCTAGACTTGCTGTGTAATGCTCCATGCTCCAATAGTCAATTAGATGTATACAGAAACTATCTACTGAAATGAACTGAAGTACAACTGAGTGAAGCTAACTGCAAAATCATTTACAACACAGAGCAGAACCTTTTTCCTTTTCAAATGAACTTTCTGATTGTAGACTCCTCGCACTAACATGCGCCTTTCTTGTCCACCATTTTGGGAGTCAAAATGTGTACGAAGGAATTGACTCCCAAAATTATGGAAATGGTAGACGGGCATTCTTAGGAGGTGCGTTCCGGGTTGTGCAGAGGTCTATCAAAGAGTTTTTTCCTTGGGAAATATTGCTTGCAAAAAGTTCATGTGATGCAAAGCGTCCCACTGAGCTTAACTCAAGTTGCCAATTATTCTTTTATATATTTGATTGCTACTACATGTACATAGTGCAGCTTTCTAAACATGGCGTTAGGCAGAGGGGTGTCTAGACCTCAGTGGAATCACTAGGGCTTGGTGGCACCCCGGGGCAGGGTTGCACCCCGGGGCAGGGTCAGGGGACGTGGCCCTTCCCTCTCTTTGTCTTGGGAAACCTTACGCATTATTTTGAGATACAAGAAACTAATCCATACACTTAGATATTAGTCACATTCCCAAGGAGCTATAAGGTGGATATCATCCCCTTTTTTTGTTGAAGCAAAAAATATATAATATACATACGCAAATATCACAACCTTGATTTAGGCACCCCTCCGATGCCCAGGGCACATGCGATGCCCAAGGCACATGCATCACCCCCATGCCAGACCTCCTTCTTCAAATCCCTGTTTGTACTTTGTCCCAATTCCCCTCCTTTCTAAAATTGTCATTTAAATGTAAAAGACAATGACACCTGCAATGAATCTTTAAGCATTTGTGCACACCTCATTAACATATCCTGGTCAAATCCTTGCTTCGTAAAACTGTCTCTTGAAGTCAATACAGTCTTCAACACTATTGACAATAAAGCTAAGGTTCACAGCCACATCCAAAGATACTTCATTACATCACAACCTATTGATTCCATCCACAGAATCCACAATCCAAACACTGGCAAGTACAGGCCTGCTCATTACCCTTTAACTGACTTAATTAACAAAGCTGATTTTTAGATTTCATTCTCTGTCCATGGACTAGCTGAATAGATACAGGTTTAGCATTCATTCACATACTCCATGAGTGATCCAACAATGCCAGTGGCTATCACGACACACAACCTACACACACCATTGTACCTGAACAACTTAACAAGTAATACAAGTAACAAGGTGCAATTGGGAGGACGCTGTACAGCATTGCTCTATCAGGTACCAGTATTCATGTACACTTTCAGATTTAAACAACACAGAAAAGATTTGGTGAGTGTAAAAAAAGAAATCCATAATTTCAAGTCAGCAGGCTTATTTCAAATTTTTTATTTCAAATTATTTCTTTTGGCTATTTGTATGACTTTTTGCATACCAGACTCCAGTTTACACATGTAGCTCCTTATGTAAACAAGTATTGCTAAAAAGACATCTGCCGAGGAAAACAAAGCAAAGAACCCGCCATAAACAGTACAATCTGACATTTATTTTGGCTGATAATGTTTTCTAATTCAGCAAGCTTGTTTGTTAAATTTTGTAATATTGTTTTATTTATTTATTGTCGTTGCTTTTGTTATTTTTGTATTGTTTTGTTTTACTTCTTTGCCTTACTTCTTAAGCAGCTCCCGCCTCTAATGGGCAAAACTTGTTTGCTTACACGGCAACTCAATTTTTCAGTTAATATGACTTGTTGTAGGATTGGTACAAGTACTGTACACTCCAAAAAATATTTGTACTAGACCAAAAAACTGCCAGGAGCCAACTCATTGCTGGATAATCAAAAATCATGTAACTATTACTTGTCTGTTTTTTCTACTTGAATAACATGAGCACACAATGTGCATTGACTGAGCTGGGGCTGTCAGATGGTCCCCTGAAGATGATCAAGGCATAATGATGTCATTGTCACCAGAGGGCTTCCTGTCTGATGTAAACGATATCTTCGCTGGGAAGAAAGAGTGTTCCAGTCAGAGTAAATGGAGTTCTGGAACTGCATCTTTGTAGTAGCGAAACGAGACATTTTCTTTTTCATTTGGGGTAAGAACAGTTTGGATGGCCATCAACAACACCAGGGCAAGAGAGGCAACAGTCTCTTTGTTACTCCCATGAGGAAAACAAGGATCCTGTGTTCTTCTATTCAAGATACCTTAAAGGGTTATGTCCACTCTGCAGTTTCCAAACATCCTTTGATTATTTTGATAATTTACCAAATCCTACAATTCAATTTTATGATATTCTTTGAAAAAAAATGTCAACACGTATTTCAATGGAAAGTCTTCAACCCCTTCTCTTATGCTTTGTCCAATAACTGCAGGCAAACTTTAACAATACACAAATGTTTAGCAGAAAAATAAGTCATCAGTGAAAATACCACATAGACCTATTTTCACAATAATAATGTATGAGTAAATTGGTACTGACTGGTCCCCTGCTCATTTTTACTCAACAAATTTGATGAAATTTATGTTTATTTAGAACCCGAATTAAAACAATGTCAACAGTCCATCAAACAACTGACACATGACACAAGCAATTGACAGTCTACCTTTAAAGCAATTATATGCTCACTTGCACATCAGGTGAAGTAAAAGTGGTAAACCTTGAATGTTTTCTTGACTGATAGAATATGCCACAGGGAGCCTAGCCTAGCAGTGCCTGCCTTGTGTCACAGCTGATGGGGCTAGGGGTTGATCCCCTCT
Organism: Pisaster ochraceus; assembly: GCA_010994315.2. Classification (NCBI taxonomy): domain Eukaryota; kingdom Metazoa; phylum Echinodermata; class Asteroidea; order Forcipulatida; family Asteriidae; genus Pisaster; species Pisaster ochraceus. The sequence goes on along the minus strand of CM021546.1, from coordinate 7,574,673 downwards.
GGGACTAGCCTTGTGGGATTTGCTGCCTTAATTGCCAGTTTCAGTATTAACATTCATGTTGACACATCGTAACACAACACACGTTCTGGTGGTGTTGCAGCAAAAGAAAAGAAATACCCAAAGTCCACTCATCATTCAGAGATAAATTATCTGAAAATGTCAGTAAATGTCATCATTCTCTATAAAGAATCACTCCCTGACTATTTGAACCCTCACTACAGCCATAAAGGTACGGCAGCTTTTGGGAAAATGTCTAATCACCTGTCAGAAATTCATTTCAGTTTCTACAAGCAGGAATACTTTACAGTTTTTCTTGAAAATTAAAAAGAATAATCTAGAACAAGAGTTATTCAGACAAACTGCAAATATCATCTTTCATCCAGAAAGCTTTCTGGAGATGATTCACACACACAAAATGGTTTTTGTAAGAAACAAACCTTACTTATTAGTCATATGAGGTGATGTTTTCACTTCACATCGTTATCTCTCAAACTGAATGTCACAAAAATCAGGTTGCACAAGATATGAGCTGGCCCCTTTAACATATCATCAGGGTGATGATTATATTGACATACAGAGAACCCAACCAAAACCACTGCAGCTTGAAGATGCTCCACCGACAAGAAACTGAGCATAACCTGACTGCATACATTGCCTCTAAGCTCAAGCTTGTCTCCAAATCTCAGTATGTTTTATTAATTGAATCTTTGGAATAAAGATGAGCTGATAAGAGTTGCTACATTCTAGTGATTACACACATATAGAAGGGAGTACAGCTCCAGGCAAGCACTACCACTCTGATGCTAAACAAAACAACAGTTGTAACAGCCAATCACCCTGGGGTCATCTGTATTCACCTTACATACGCAAATGCAGGACAAACTTTGCTAATTATTATCACACAACACAGCAATGAAAGAGCCTATTATAATTTATATGGATTTTAAAAATATTTTGATCTGGTATTAATTGGACAATTCTGCAGGTAGCAATTTTTTCATATAAAAATGTGGGAATTCCTGTTTAAGTTGGCAGCAAGCCAATATTATTTCCCGGCTACAGGATCCAAATCTCCTTAATCTCCTTGTTGGCACAGTTCGCAACATTAAACAGAATTAAGAACTAGACATTCCGACAAAATTGGCTTCCCTCCTCACATGTTGGCTAAAGTCCACAGATAACTAAGACGAAATTACCAATGCGTAAATGTACAAGACTTGACAGGTACCTATTTTGTAGAAATGAAGAATTAACTCCATATTTTGAGGGCAAGTCAAGACCCAAATTCATCAAATATTTGCTCTACAAATTGAGTGTTTCCAGCAAGGGAGGTATAACACGTGATGATTTACAGTTTTTGCAAAATAACAAGGTTTTTGTTTTTCTCTACATAGGAGGCCTATCATCTTTGTTTTAACACAACAATTTTACATGTATGCTCAAGTGTGTGTATTGTTGAGTCCACATTATTTCTCATACTTCCGGATATTTCCCCATGAATCCTTACAAATCTTTTTTTTCCCCAAATCCCATCCCTTGGTTTTACCTGGTTCTTGCTGAATTTGTTACCACATTCATAAACCTGTGCTAATTGGCTTGCACACAGGTTTAAATGGTTGTTAAGTTAGTGTAAGATTTTGGTTGGTACAGGAAGGTTCTACCATACACCATGGGGCGGACGGTGTTTATGTAGCAGAAACATTTCACCTGATTATGAAGTTTAAAGAATTATGAATCCACAAGTCATACATTTCAAAGTAATTCCTACATGTTTTTTTAATCATCATGACTGATAGTGAACTTCAGTAGGCAGCAGACAAGTTGTCCATGGCTCCTTCAAATTCTAGACTCATATCTGGAGGTAATTTTGGGCATGTGAAATGAAGCGTCATTTAGTGACTCATGGCAAATTGAGTTCAACTCCACACAAAGCTGACTGAGCGGGAGACACTTGCGATTCTAGCAGTCAGGGGCTGGCCATACTTAGCTTTCATACAATATTGCCTACGATGCAACTATTTTCTCATTGTCTCTGAACAAATGCTGAGCAGACAAGCACAACAGCTATTGTTTATCTCCATTGTCTATTTACCCTTCTACAAAATGGCCTCATCATAATTTGATATCGGGATAGGCCTACAGGATGAGATGCAATAACAGAATGACCAAATCTCTCTGGTTATAGTTTTCGTTTAGAATCACACTATTAAAAATGATAATGCTTTGTTTAAGTTGTCTGGCACTGGCAACTGGAAGCTGAATTAATGTGAGATTGTAATTACAGTGTAATTACAATAATTGTCCAGCAATACAATTTGAATAATTGCAAGATAACCTTGTTTATCTATGACTGGAACAAACTGATTACCTTCAGCAGCTTTATCAGCAGCTTTATACCAAGGATACAGAGTTGTAGACAGAGTTGTAGACAGACTTTGGAAATATGTTTCTGAAGTTGCTGTTTACCGGAAAATGATATTTTGAAATTGCTAATTTAGAATTATTGATTTGTCGTCATGTAAGGCATCTAAACTAAGAAGCAGGGTGCTTTACACCAAGACACCCTTCTACCTAACACCAAATAAATGTTACTTATCAGATTGATATATAGGACTTTAACTTTAACAAAAATAAGCAGTAAAGTAATTTATGTGAACAGTCTCAGCCATTTGAACCAAGCTGCAGATTTACATTTTATTGAAATCTTCTCGCTGCTTAGTAATCAGAGGTTGTCAAAAGAACTGAGTGTAAAAAAAGCACATGGCTGAATCCAGCATAAATCATAAATGTTTGAAATGTATTTATGCCTGTGTATGAATTAATGGCTGTGGTCTCATACTATCTATGCCAGGTTCTTGTTCGCAGCATTTTAGTACTAACTAGTTTTTAAGTTTTTTAGTAATTAGTTTTTTATAGCGCATATTTACGGGCATCTCAAAGCCCTTGAAATTTTTTTTCAATTATAAGACCCATTAATGTTACACCTAATATTAGGGTTTACAAAGTGCTGTGGCGCATTCAGCAGCCACTGTCAGAAACACCATAGCAATAATGGTTAAGTGTCTTGCTCAAATAAAAGTGTCAAGACCGGGACTCGAACCCACACTTAGCTAATAAAAAACCCCAGATCTTGAGTCCAGTGCGCTTTACCACAAGGCTATGACATCCCATGGTTTTTGTATCTGTTTTGTATCTATTCAAAAGTTAAGACACCCCCTACACATAGAAAAGAAAAAGAAAAAAACAACACCCTATCCCATATCACCATAACATTCCCAGTCAAACTAAACGACAGTTAGATGTGCTGTTCCTTTCTTAAATTGTTATTATATATGTTTAAAGGTAAACAGAAAAAAACTACGATACTGTCATCTCAAAGAAAAAGGAACCTCACCTTAATTTTAAGATTGACTTCTTAAACAAGAGATGGTTTGAGTCATAGAGCATTAAGAAGATTTCAAATCCAATGTTGTACCATTCCTTTAAGATGGTGATGACAGTGCTAGTGAGGTTGAATATGAGACACCCTACCAGAGGATGCAGTAAAAGCAGTTTCATTTAGTCTCTATGGACATATAAGGTTCCTCCTTCTAGCCCTCTATGATCAGCCGGATCATACCAATATTGGATTAATGATCCAACCTCATTCAATGGGGTCAGGTGCTTTCAACTTCTTCACCCCAAAATACTGAAATGAATAGAACGGTTCATGTTTCAAGGAACATTCATGAGTTACCCCAGGCTGATAAGAGGATCATGATTGGCCAACCCTGTATCACATGATGATTGTACTCCGCTGTGGTTAGACCATAGAGCTACTTTCATAAATCTTATAGATGAACCCATGGGAGAAGTAGTAGGCGGGCTTAAGCATCCCACCTTCTTCGTTAGTCTCTTCGCCATCTTATTTTTGTGTTCAGTGTATTCACCTGTGGAGTCTACACTGTTTGCAAGGGATCAGACTCCTCCTTAACGATCATGAGAGGGATTGCATCAATTCTGATCAGAAAAACATCAAACATTTGTTGAAGAGTTTCTACTGTGAAAGCCAATGACAACAATTGTCAGTTTCGAGACTCCAAAATAAAAATGATAAATGCACGGAACATGAAAACATCGTGCCTAGGAATGGCGAGAGACTAAAATTGGTTTACAGATCAATTGGGCAAAGATTTTATTTTTCTCTGGATTTCTTGAAGTCAAAATGTCAGTGAGGAAAGAGATATCACCACAAAAATGACCCAAGATTAACATTGTAAATACGGCCTTGCAACTTCAATACAAAGATATTGACATAAATTTGTCAGGCTTCCATTTTTATTGTTCATCCTCAAGAGTCCAATAGTTGGCTATGCAATGTGATAGGATCTTTCAGCTGCTTTTATTACAAAAAAAAAAATATGGCTCAAAGGTCCTATTTTGAATTTACAAAATTCATATACTACATCTTATAATATAACTCAGGCTTATCATGTACCGCTACAGCTAAACCTCAAGTTAATGATAGCAAACAACGTTGTGGTGTTTTTTTGTTTTCTTGTTTGTTTGTTGGGGGGTGTTTGTTTGTTTGTTTTTGTTTTGGTTTTTACGGTTTAAACTTTTCACTGATAAAATTTGGACTCATATCATGGGAAAATACACACAAACGATTGAGGTAGAACTTTTTATCAAATAGTATACACACTGCATAATATGGTTTGACGTTTGACTTTGCAAGCATTCTGTCACTTGTATATACTGGGTGATCTACTGACACTCAGCGTGTTATGGTATTGTGTTGGTTGAATCAATAAACAAAGCAATGGAATACTTACCTTGCGCTTGAGATGGCTGGATATGCCTCATGCAGATTGACACCACTAATAGCCTGATGTAGTATGTCATCCTGTTTAGTCCTGGTCTCCTACAATCAATGCTAGCACATAACACCTTGCCACCTTGTGGTCATACAACATTCACATCGATGTTCCCCCTTCCTAGAGATCGCTAGCCCTCTTCCCTCTTGATATCCACTGGTAGTATGGTACAGCCGGGCTGGCTGTATACACACGTTGCTCCTCTACTCACTGCTTACTACTGTACTGCTGACCCTGAATGACTGGTCTAGTTGTAGCCAGCGGTAAGATCTGTGAGAGTGTAACACAAAGTGTGCCCACAGTGCAATTAATGAACAGCAGTATGAATGGTGAGATTACAAGGGACATCTCCACTCTCTATGGAGGGGTGAGCAAACCTGTATGGTCTTTCCCATTTGCAAGCCCTCTATGTAGTTCAATTCTGCAGGAGTATGTAAGTTAGATGACTCTCGGAGTAGATGAAATTGTGTGAGTATGGTCAGCTAGTCATGATTTGCTCAGAAACAGCCTCAACTGAAGAGAAATAATGAGATTTTTGTCATTGTCAAAGAGCTTGTATCAAGTTGGTTGTGTGCACTCTTTTACAAAAAGCTGTTATCTTTGAGCTCTGTGTAACAAAAACAACAAAGGGGTAGGTGTGTAAACTAGGTCAGTGGTCAGCACAAGCTTTTGATAAGGAGATAAGCCAACATCTCTGCTACAGAATACCCTCCTTTGATTTAACTTGCAAACAAGTTCACATAACAACACTCTTGAGAATGGAGACTAGGTGGTAACCACCTTTAGATCTAAAAGATTGTCAGGGGCCCATTAAACACAACCCCTGGTCTCCTCCCCAAATTGATTAAGTATCTCAACACAATTTTCTTTATTCTATGAAATTTTGCACAGGCGGTTACCACCCCAAGAATAAATGACTTCACATTTGTCTATTTCATATTCTCTTTATATTTGTTTAAACATTAATTATATTAAAACAAGTGTAAAATGAAACATGTACGTTTTTCTAATGACAATTTCAATCATGAAAAAAAAATCCATTGTGCCAACTGAATGTGGATAGAATACAAATTTTTTTATTTTTTAGAGTCAAGCTTATTTTTGAGAAGGCTCGTGTTTCAGGGATGCTTCTTGCACTATTAATAGGCTATGTGTCAAGATTTCTATAGATGGGAAAACAGTGTGGCTGGCATAGCAACCTTTGAACATTATTAATATTTATACTCTACTAGCGTTAACATTAAATCTATAGAATCTCAAAATACATGCATAAATTCAATGCCTGAGTGCAGTTTTCATTTTTTTCATTCAAAATGGGTTTTTGATTTTGTATAAGAGCAGTTAAATATTTTAATACACATGTTATTATCTGTATTTGTTATTAGAGGTACCTTTTCAAGGTGGGGAGGGAGTTGGCCCCCTGAACCCAGATTCCACAACCCACTTGGAACAGATTACAATTTCTTGTTTGGATAGTTTATTTTCACTAATAATAAAAAATGGTTTAATCTTGCTTCTTGCTTTATATTATACCTTACAATGTTTTGTTTATGCTATGCATCGCCATTGATTAAAACGTCATGAATTGCATGGATTGGAACAAATGTTCTCAAGGACGGAAGTGTTTCAGATGTTTGCCAGGATGGGGAGTACTTGAACCAACTTACAATTTTCAAATCAATAATGGTTTTCCATGAGTGGATTGGGGGGGGGGGTGCCAACCAACTAATCATTTCCGGCTTTAGATTAATCAAGAAACTTGTTAGCCTATGTTTAACTTTTATGATTAGTGGAAGCATTCGTTTTCATTTTCAGCTCGACCATTATACAGCAGGACTTGGAAGGTAGGCCCATATATTACAAATATTGAAGACAACTTTTTGATCATGAATAACCGATGATGAATACATGCCAGACAAGAGACCAGTTTGATTATTCTGTGGATTAGTCTGTCTGTGTGGAAAGACTGCATACATGTCACACCTAAGGAGGTACTAGGCAAACATAATGCAGCCTGCTTATAAAGATACAAACCCACACCAGTACTAACTCCATGGATGAAGACAAAACACACAAGACTTGGCATTGATCTCTTTGTACTAGAATGGGCCATAACTCATCCTACTACAATAACCAAATTCCTCTATCCAACAGTCAATACCAACATGTAGGTAGAAAGGTTTACAGTGTGTCAATGACAATGACAGCTTATGCCATGTTTGCTACATATACATATAGCAGTGTGTATTGACAAAGGCTGTCAACTAGCACAGGACAAATGCACATCTCCTTGGCATTGGGTTGTGTGGGGTGCAGTAGACAAAAGCAACACTTGGTAATCCGACACTGTTTATTGCTGATGGGGATGTATTGTGATTCTACATCTCTCTGCTCCTACTGTCTCTGCTTGAGCAGCCCCTATCCATCATCCCATCACATCTAGGCTACACACAGAAAATTCTTGTTCCAAGGGTCCTGCAAAGTTCATTTCAAAATAATAACACATTTTATTTTGAAATCATCCAATCTATGCAACACAGTTAATGTAAACACTGGCTGCATGTATCTTTCTTACTTGAATTTTGTCTTTCTGTCTAAAAGAAAGTCGTGTATTTCATTTAACACTAAAATAACTCTGGAATGTTTTTAAGGGGAAATACATGTATGGGGTATAAAGAAGAGAAAATTTGAGGTACAACCAAGGTGTTGAACATGTTTGGCCTAATCCTCAATTAAGAAGCAGTAACTTCATACTAGCACAGCAGTCTTATATTTCATATCTTTAATACTCTGTGCCATTGGTAGTGTCTGATGGTGTCTCCTTTCTTGGTGCTAATGTCTTACACCCCAAGGCTGATGGTCCCCAAGTAGGTCAGATGATATGACAGGCATTGTGCCTAACTTCTTGACAATCCCTGCACCGATTGAAGGTTACTGTGTCAGCAAGCTGTGTATTGTTGTGATGTAGCCTACAGCATCCCTTCACCTACCACTGACTCAGCAGTAAGCAACTAGTCCCATCACTGACTGCAATTTGGATCAATTAGCCAACAGCAAAGGGGAACTTCCTATTCTGAATTCCGCCCATTACACCATCATACAAGCCCATTGGACGATGGATTCACACTGGTCAATTATCAAAACAAGGGTTTTAATTTGGAGTTGGAGATGTGCTCTGTCAAGTTCTTTGTGCTTACTGTTTGTTTGGCAGACAGGGGCTTGAGGAGCAGATAGATTGGACAGTCTGGAGAGACCTTCATTCAGGTTGAAATGTGCCTTGGTGGTCAGTGACTCACCTCCCTCATACTCAGTACAAGGACAGACCATATGGACTGTATCTACAAAACTTATTGGAAATATCAAAAGTATGCTTGCAGCTAAGAAAATGACTGAAACAATTTAAAGGGAAGGATAGAGCAATGTCTTCTTGTGACATACATGTACATTAAACCCAGATGTAGTTTTTTATAATTAATTACCAACTAAATAAAGACTGAATATTGTCAAAACAGTAGATCATGTTTCCAGAATGAAAATTAGAAAATTGAAGTAAAATCCTCCTAAAAGAATTGTTTTATCATAAAAAATCATTCAAACAAAACATAAGCTGAACTTCCAAAAGGAGGGCCTGAGCTTTTAATCACAACATAGGGTTGACTGTGGGTATTATAGATTGACAATAAAATTTACACTCCTTCTTTAACACAAGCAAGATTTTTTTAACATCCCTCTCAAAACATGACTGCTTCCTACTCCTACAAACACAGCTTTTAGTATGTTAGTCACCAGCCAATCATTGCAATGCCACTGCTTGCCAACCCAAGGTGTGTAATCTTGTTGAGACGGCATGCAAGAAGGTGTAAAATCATAAAGGAGGCCTGTGTTGATACAATACTGACTCAGTTCAGTTACTCAGGCAGCTAACTGCATGCATGTGGAAAATTGAGTGAAGCCATAGAGGGAATCCTTGTTGTATGGAGTGAAGCAGGTAATGCAAGGATACTTGGTAGTGCATAGCATATGGTGTGTTAGCCTCTAGCATTATGGTTTACTTCTTGCCTCCTCCTTTTGTCCAATATAGATCTGTTTAGTCATTTCCATGAAGGAGATAGCAGAATGACTAAACAAACCAACATCTTATTCCATCAAAAACAACCCAAATAAAAATGCATTTTTAAATTCAAGTTTTAAGACAGTTTTCCTCAAGTTAAATTAACAGATTTTTCTTCTTCACCAACAAGTTTGAGGCAAAAATCGTCAGAACGTCTTTGTTTGATAAAGGATGCTCCCAAAGACATTTGTAAATCAAGTTAAAAGAAGAAGGAAAACAAAAAACGCTTTTCTTGCCAAACACAATAGTACATGTGCTTGCTGATTTCTAGAGTGATTGCATGGTTTACAATGTTAATAATCAGCTTACCGCAGAATTCTGGGCCCAATGTCACGGCTCTACTTACCAAAAACAAAGAATCGGCACTTACAGAAGCAGGGAATTTTTGCTTGTGCGTATGTGTAAGCCCACGTTACTAGGCTTTCTTCACTTACACAGCTAGTGGCGCTTGCCTTGTAAACGAAAAATGGTGATCGTTAGCAGAATTTGGCACTAAGCAGTGCCATAGAGATGGGCCCTGGTTTTAGGTTGCCCTGCCCTGGTCAAAAAATATAAAATTGTTACATTATGAAGTGAGTTACTGTTTCAAAAACAAATCTTTGATATTTTTGCCTATTTTTAAAATTATCATTTGCAACATTAAGCAAACCAATCAATTGTCACCATTTTTACAAAGTGACACCTAACAGCCAAAGTTCAATGTTTTCAGGACATCACATTTGAAAGTTGACAATGTTTTTATTTGCTGCTGCTTAGAAGACTGTTAACCACAGATCTTTAACTTTTTATAATCCCCCCAAAAAGCTGACATCTTCAATCAGACAGAACTATTAAAATTTGTCATCACTGCAACTGTTTAAATGAGGAATTAATTCCTAAACCTATTCTTCACTTGGTGAAAACAAAACAATGGGACCCAACTGAGCAGAGTGTTGTGTCAAAATAAAATAGGTTTTAGCCAGGGTTTGTTAAAAAGGGTGTCCAAATTTGCTGGAATTTGAAAAACTGGGTGTCCGAATTGTTCATTTACAATTCATTTACATGTAAATGACAGATAAAACAGGTGTCCAAATTTTTAAAAACCAGGGTGGACACCCCTCTGGCTAACGCTAGGCTCCTAAACAATACACATTAGGAATCATCACTTTGTGAAATCATCATGAAAATTACAACTTGCACATATTTGGCACTGTGTCAATTTACCATGAATTTCAGTGTATAATAACTGGTGAAAACAATTAGTTTTGTTAAGTAATTTAATTAAATAGTAACAAATCCTCAAACTATAATGCAAAATATTTTACAGGAAGTACGTTTCCCCTGCATTTACTCCATCCCCTTCACACTCTTCAAGAGTCTGATTGCTCCTATAAGTCCATGGAGAAAGGATACACCTTAAGACCAATATTGATTATCTGCACAGATTGTGGGAGCAAAGCTGCAGCATATAATGGCCCATCTTGTTGGTCCAATGTGACTTAATCCTTTATGTAAAGGGTGATTGTGCTGTTATTGCATTGGCCACACTGAACCAATCTGGTTACAGTGATCATGCATTGACAGTGTTGTTTGAAGTGAAGTCAAGTGTGACTAATTGGAGGGGTTGTTTGACTGGATTAGTTATTGTTACTGCCTGGCCAGTAAGTCACCTCCTTTGTGTTCAGTCAGGTGTGTAACTCTTCAGCCTTGTGACCAGTAGCCACTAGGTGCAGTTACATTGCTCATGAATACTATATCTATAAATATTTACTCATTCAAGTTTTCCCTAAACTAAACAATAACCCCAGCCTCTCTAAGAAACCTTTAAATGTAACCACAAAGGAAGGAAACCCAGGTAACACATTGCAGAGGTTTGCTTGCATCAGCGCTGGGACTGTTTTACTCTGAAGAGGCTCATTACAATGGGGGTAAAACCAAACCTGTACCAAGAGAAGCTACTAATTGCAAAGCTTTTTCAATAACAGTACGACACATTAGATAAATGATTGAAAATATCTTCTTCTTATTTTCATTTGAAAGCTTTGAATTTTTAATAAACTTGATATTAATAAAAGTTTTTAGAGAATATTTTTGCCTGATTTATACTGCTGTGACTACCACTATCTCAATGCCATAATGACAAGCATACTACCCATTGTTGTTTAAATTATTGAATGTTAATGAGAATTAACTTCACTTCAAAGTGTGCATCAAAGACTTGAATCTTGTGTGTTCATGGTATAATATGATATGTTTGAGTCGGTACTCAGATCAGAAGGTGGCTATTGGTATTAATTCTCAGCCTGGTTGTCATTAAATCAAACAGGATCTATCATACTGGTCTAGGCTAACAGATATCAACCTACTCAGCAACTCAAGTATGACACGAAGAGATGATGTCAATGTGACAATCCTCTCATCAAGAAGGAAGATTTGTTTTCCTCCATTGTTACGCATACTGGTCTATGCAACTTCCAGGTTTGGGGACAGAGTTGGATTACCCTTTTACTACAAGTAAAAGAGAGCACTGGCCTACATCAGGCCAGTATTCACTTCTCATCCCCAATCAGTTCAGTGGACACTAACAGTAACACTTCCATTGGTTTACTATATGGAAGTGTAGCCAGCATCAGGAAATTGTGTTCACATTAACAAGTTATGATAATATTCCATGGGGGGATTGGAATGAAATGTAAACAATGTACCTCCATGGTTGTACCTTGACTAGAACATTATAGAGCATAGAGCAGGGGCCAGGGCAAGGCAGTGAATAACCACCTGCTGTTGCAATCCTAAATATTGGTGCAACAGATAAATAGGCCTACACATAATGGCTAGTATGTAAGCCTGACCACCAACAACTTGAAGCTTAATGCAGGAGAGATAAGCTCCATTAATTCATGCATGGATTACCTATTGATTCATGAGCTACTAGTGTGGCTCCAAAATCAAATCCTATGGGGATGTAGCTTGGGTAAAGGAAACGCATACACAGCAGTGTTTTCAACTGACAAAAACACTTAAGTATTGTACAAAGAAAGGAAAAAAACCTGCTTAATTTGACTAGTTTGTTGAGCTACGGTTGGCCATTCCAAGCATGGAAGAGGCCGGAATGTCTGAGTGTTCAACTTGAAATGGCAGTTATGCATGATGTCCTCTGGATGCCAGGAAAAGTAGAGCAAGCAGGGTGGCTAGCTACGTAATCATGACCCACGTATTGCTCCATCAAGTTACTTATATGCTTGATTGTATCTCTACTAGAGTCTGAAATAAAAATCCAATGACATCATTAGGTTCATGTACTAACCAATGAAGCATTAATCAACACAGCCCTGTCAATCAGCATGGGTGATTAAAACTTGGATATTAAAGCATCATATTAATATAATTTATATCATCACTGTGCTGTAGAGATTAAGTCACTTCAACTAATTTGATAATTCATACAACTCCCACAATATCAAACTGAAGTTCTTTTTAAAGGGATGGTAATCTCTCTTAAAATTAATTGCAATAAAAAAACTCACTTGGTTAGAAGTACAGCGACTTTCTTTAGTTTAAAGTGAACTAATGTGATTATGGAAAAATATATGAGTTTTTATCCCCCCAAATTTGAATCTGAAAACATTCCTGTCAGAAACGTCTTTGAGATTGTGTATTCCAATAACGGATAATTCTTCCTGCATGGACATAGCCGCTCCGGATATTTTGCAATATCTCAAAATTGCTACCACCTTTTGGAATGAAATTTTCACAGGTTAGTTATTTACATTTATATAGGATGAAAACAATAGAACCGTTCCAAAAAACAAAGGTATATGTTCCCTTTAATGTTCTCCAGAGATTAGACACTTTGAGAAGCTACAGTCAGTTGACATGATCAGGTAATTTTCATTCTTTAGGTAAGCGCACAGGAATAACTGATTATTTGTTTGCTGCCACCAAGCATTGCTACAATTCCTCCAATGAATCCAACGAGAATTTGTTGTCAGAAAAATAAATTATCTCTTCTCACCCTACAAACTCACTTGGTATTTAAACATGGAGGAAGGAAATCATCCAGGATGTTTCCATTCAATCTCATTGCCGATATCATGCAAGGCAAGATACAAAGCAGGAGTTTGCATACATGAGGCCTGGATTGCGACTGTTGTCAGAGCCAATACTAATCTGACATGAAGAACCACAATGCTCTCTAGCTGTAATAAACTTATCAATAGGTACCCTGATGATGTACCTGTACAACATGATTTAGTTTATTTGTTCAAAACAAACCTTTGCAGATCATAGTAACACTTTAACTGGAAAATTTAATTCAAATGAGCCAAAATAAACTTGAACAAACCAACATATGTAACTCTTAATAAAATGAAATAAAAGTTGAAAACTTTAAAAAATAATCTCAAAAACAGAACTGACCTGTCCAATATTCTTTGCCCACTGGTGAGGCTTATGACTATTAATGACGCTCAGTTCACGATGCACTACATTGCAGCTTATGTAAATACAGAATGGAACTTCTGTCCTTTCCATGCAAGTTTGGTTCAGTTTAGTAGGTCAGACAAATTGTCTCCTATGTAAATACATGTGCAGAAACTTGGCAAAGTGAAGGGGAAAAAAGACAACAATCCACCACCTGCCCGGATGCTAAAGGAATGCTGTAACAATTTATTGAGTCAATCAAGAAACATTTCTAAAAACTAAAAAAAAAATTGAAAAAGGGGGAAAAAAACCACCAAAAACCATATTCTTTTAAAGATTATACTAATTCCTCTTTGATCCATCCCTGCAGAATTGGAGTACTCAGCATTAAGTTCATATATAATGAGACAACAATTTCACACTTTACTAAACATCATACTTAACATTTATACATCCATGGGGTGGTTCAATGAGGGCAAAAATGTAGCAGGTTACGGGTTCTAAGCCAAACTTAAGTGCATCTGGATAAAAAACTAAGCGAACAAATATTCAGTGGTAGTGTTAAAAAATAAATCAAGCTGCCAAGATATGCTATGGTTTATGTTTGTCTATACCAGGTTTTATGTG
>CM021546.1:7510268-7559678 GCA_010994315.2 Pisaster ochraceus | reverse complement strand
CAGGTTTTATAGTTGTGTACCGGATTACTTCAAAACCAGCACGCCATGATGGTTGCCGGTGATGCTTGCACTCAGATTTCACCCAGAATCCTTTGTGCACTGTTCATGTGCATTGGAACATGCAAATGAGATATTACATTGTTGAATCCTTCAACACTCAGACTAAATTTTCTTTCTGCTTGATCTAAACTTGATTGCCTGAAAAGGGCAGGATTCATTTATTCTTGTATCATTTAAATGAGGGAAGGTAATAAATACTTATGTTTAATTTACTGGAGTTTCAGGTCCATCTGGGGGGAGATGGGGCCAGCATATTCCCCCTGCCCCTACCAGCCCCCATTGCACGGCATATTCCCCCTCCCCCTACCAGCCCCCATTGTGCATGTTCCACCTTCCCGATTGCATAAACTCCATAGGTTGCTACTCATTCATCATGGATTCACAACTGAGACCTTCCTTGAAGCCTACACACTCACTTAGTCATGTTCAATGTGTGTATTTGTAATCAGGAGGAAAGAAATGCGACCAACCAGTGTTTCTGAATTGTAGCTGATTGAATAGTTTTGACAATTGCGAGAAGTGTCTAGGTAGTTATTGCCTGTAGGCAACAGTACAACTAGGAAACCCCCTGGGCAACACTGAGATAGTCAGCCAATCCCTAATGGCAAAGGATCCATTGTGACTGAGTTGGGTCTTCTTTGAGTCATAAGCCTTTAGCTAGAGGGTGTGATTTTCCTAATTAATTAACCCTGAGAGCAAGATATGCTTTTCACCGCTGTTATCACTACAAGCTCACTAGTTACTTTACCCACACGGGATGCTTTTACTGGCTGTAACATTTTCATATACTCTATTAAAAAACTTTCCATTTAAAATCAGAAAAATTATCATAAGGAACAGTCAGTCTGCCATGGCAACATTCCACTGGGGTTCACGCTGAAAATTGCGCATTTATCATATCTCACGTAATGTTGTTATGAATCAGTTGGTCTGGGCACAGTGTAATCAATAATTAATAGCAATGCAGGGGCTGCCACCATAGGGTCAATTAAAAGAAAACAGTGGCTGTACATCAAGTAATACGAAAAATGTTAATAGCAGGTGAGTTAGCCATTAATTTCACATTGCATGTTGAATTTGATGGCAGTGAGATACAGACACCTTCTGGCTCTGTTCTCATCTACCTCGGTGCATCCCTAATTGACTGCGAACTAAGTAGTCATTAGCTACTAAGCTACAGAAACTATGGGTTAACTTGCCTCCATGCCTTCGTGTCAATGCAATTAAGCCTAATTTATACTACGTCAAAACAAACTAATCTTGTCCATTTCACAGGTCTATCCTTCCCACTTAACCTCACTAGGACATCTTCATCAAGACTTCAACTAGACCTTTTTGCTGTCTTGAATTCCAACTCTGTCCTTCAGTCTTGATTGATTCACTGTATTGCAGTTTTAAAGGACTTATACTTGCCAATTCCCTTTCAAAAAGGGTTGTTCAAAACACCTTTGATAATTACAGGGAATTATACATCATTAGTTTGAGGATGGGCTTCAATTCCTGTACACTAATTCCAATAAACATTTAGCCATCAAGTCAAGCTGTGAGAGTTTCATCAAATGGTCATCAAGTTATTTAGACAATGCTGAAGAGTGGTGTCAGTCAGCTGCTTGTTTCATTTTGCAAATGTACAGAACAAACTGAGTATTGGAAGGACATTTTCCTCAAATAAATAGCTGTAGTTTCAGGTACAATTCTTCAACAATTAAACATAATTTATGAAAAGTAAGCTTTTGGTTTAACCCGTTGTTTATTTACTATCTCAATCAATCATTACAATCATGAATCCTACCCTACTTATCTTTTTACAAAAACTACCTATACAAAGCTTGCTTGGTTGAAATGCTACTAAACAGCCAACAAATTTGCCATACGGGCAGTTAAAATAAGATACAACAGTATCTGTGATGCAAGAAAATTCCCTGTTGAAAGCGCCCTCATGCAGTCAAACGTATGGTCAGTTGGAATGTTAGTAGTTAATCAAATTGAAATTTCATCTTCAAGTTTTATGCCAAGCAATTGTTAAGTTATTGTAAATACCCCAAACAATGATACATCCCTTTAAATTGAGGAATCGCTTGGCACAAACATTAACACATAACAGTATGTTTAAACTGCTCATTTGGGTTGACCAGAGCAGCTGGCAAATGACACACTTGAATAATCAAACCTCGTTCTACAAATTGGAGATAACTTACATAAACCATGAGAGTCCCATCAAGTCAATGACCATGCAGACACATGTTTCCCATAGTATGGTGTGACCAGACACATGCCTGATGTTATCATACTGGTGAGTGAATACAGCTACTTGAGGGGGTATCCCTGCCCCAAGTGTACGAGGTCAGGTACCAGGTCATTAGTAATTAATGTTCAACTTTGTCATAAGAGTAAACAAGTTGGAAAGTATGACCATTTGTCTGATGTTATTGGTCATAAAAGGAAATATATGGGTTACTGTTACATATTAACTCATTGTTAATAATTTTCTACTGGGATGAATTTTGTCTGCAATAACGTGCTTGGCTGAAGTTTATGTTCGTCCAAAGATTACTCAGTGGTATCTAGAAATACTTTAGTCAAGTGTTGCATTTGTTGCATAGTGCTAGATTAGATATAGCTCAGATGGTAGAGCACTGGCATGTAAATCCAAATGTCTCAGGTTCAAAGCCTGTTCCAGTCAAGTTTTCTTTGCTCATCCCAAAATTGCTTTATAATTACCGACTCAGTTTTCCTCTATAAACTAGTACAACTGCACAAATATCCTACAAGTGGATACCTGTCATTTGGGTTGGAGTAAAAGAATGCAAGTATTTAATACCGACAAATAATTCTTTCTGCTGTTAAAACACACTTGAAGCACAAACTCAGGGTCTGTGTTTATACTGCTGTGTTAAATGGAACTTAATGTTCATCAAACCACAAATTAGTTAGTGACATGTTAGTTGCTCGTCCTATTTGATATAACAGCTGTAGTCCTTGGTGCAGACATAAGACTGTTGTACAATGTGGTATCTGCCACAACCCAATTCCATCAACACAGGAATTTATTCATAGGCGGATCCAGGGGATGGGGCACAGGGGGCTGTTTCACCCCCCCCTCCTTGGGCAAATATATGGACAGAAGAAAAATTTGAGAAAAAAAGAAAAGAAAGGCAAAACCAGGGGTGTAAAAAGCAAAAGGAATAATTAGGCAAATGTAATGTATGTAATCATAATGTTTGTTAAGGATTCTATCTTATTAGGCAAATGTAATGTATGTAATCATAATGCATGTTATGGATTCTATCTTATTAGGCAAATGTAATGTATGTAATCATAATGTATGTTATGGATTCTATCTTATTAGGCAAATGTAATGTATGTAATCATAATGTATGTTATGGTTTCTATCTTATTTCAGCTGTCCATCCTGCTGGTGTGGCAGCTGGGGTCGCTCACCTCGGTACTCACATAACTCAAAGACAAAACAAAAGGAGCAAGCACTAAACTTCATCTGATCTGAGCCGTCGTACATACAGCAAGCCAAGCCATAGCCTCATACCCCAATGCTGTCACTAAATGTACTCTAAGGTAGTCTCCTATTGCAAACTAACCTGGTGCTCATGCGCAAAACAGGTTCTGGTTACCAGTAAATATAGTTGATGCTTTATGGTTTATTTATTAAAAATGTCTTAGCAGCAAACCGCTGAATTGCGACATAATTTACAATAACTAAAAACATTACAATAAAAAGAGAAAACATTATGAAAGGCAACACGGAAAGACGTGGGATAACAAAAAAGAATAAAGAATATGTCTACAATAAAAAAAACAGAATTGGAGAACAACAATATGTAAACAAGCAATTTAAGTAGTGTTCGAAAAATTGGTGAGGTAGGGCAAGGGGCTGTTACGAAACCTGTTCATCTTGCATTTAATAGAACCAAACTTGGGCCTTTGATGTAGTTGCATTGTTCAGTTGTACTCAGACACAGGGAGCCAGTCCGACAATGTTTTGTCTTTAAGTTACTTTAAACAAATATAAAAAGAAAACCAAGTAGGCCTATATGGCTGTGGATTTTTGTTTGATAGGACTTGGAAAAGTACCAAAAATACAATGATTGACACACAACGGTGTCTCTGTAAAAACATAAATAATATTCTTTATCCTGGATACATATTTATTAGCTCTTATTAAATCGTTGCGGTATCTGCTGCTAAAACCAGGTGCAGATCAGAGTTGTTGTTGTTGTTGTTGTTGTTGTTGTTGTTGTTGTTGTTGTTTTGTTTTTTGGGGGGCGGGGATGTTTGTTTGTTTGGGTTTTTTTTTTGGGGGGGGGCACACCTAAGAATTTCAAATGTGACCAAACCATCTATTCCATGTCAAAACCCAGCTCATGTTCAATCGGTTTATGTACAGAGGCCTATACGTGACCAAGTTTGACCTTGGATTTAAATGATATGTGTCTATTTTGTGACACTAAGAACTTGACTCAGACTCGAGAAATACAAATCTGGTATTAACTATATACAGTGATATATAAAGTCAATGAATTTTCAATAATAAATGCATCCAACTCCAAAGCACAAAATGGAGACTTAAAGAACACTTCTGATTTCATTACCGGTTTGAAGTTATCATTGTATTGAATGGTAATCACATTAAGTTTACAATGCATATAAAATGACAGTTAATTCCCATCAGTAAGGGCCAAGAACAACAGCGTTTAATAGGCTATGCCTTTTAAATAGTCAAATCTAATAGTAGACGGCGAGACAGTAAGCTTATGTCACCCTCCCCCAATGTACACCTTGTCATGACCTTCTACTCTTCTCACTTTACAGAAACCTTCCACTTTTTTGATTGAGACTAAATTCTTTGATTTTTCAAAGTTTGTTGTATGCTGCTACTGCTGGGGCAAGCCAAGTTTGTTTAACGACCATTTACAAAACATTAGTCCATATTTAAACAAGTTTTCTGTAAAGCACCCCGGAACCCTGTTTTGGCTAAAGGGCGCTTTATAAAAGCCATTATTGAATTGATTGTTTGATGCTGTGTTTTTTAAAAACTACTGGGCAGAAATGAATTTACTCTTCCAAAAGCTAATGATGTAACAAATGTGCTCAGATGTCAAATACAGCACAAATACAACAATGTAAATCAAAGCTATATTTCTGAGATCAAGACAAACAAATGATGTCTAAGGTTTTGGCAGGGGTCTTCGACCTATACCTGAAAACCTAAAAATGCTGAACTTTTTTCCAGATATATCTCTAGCGCTTTGCTCAAAGGTCAAAACTTAAGCACAAGACTTGTATTTGTCACATTTAGTAAGTGCTTGCTTTTAAGCCAAGACAAAAATTCAACCCAGCATTGTTCAAATTATCCAACCATTCTCAAAAGTTCACCCCAGGACTGGTTCTACTTCAAGTGTTTTCAGTTCTTAGTAAAAGAAATTTTTCGTTGAATAACAACAGATTTTCCTTCTGGCAAGTCTTTTTGAATTTAGAAACATAAATAATACATATTGTACACTGTTATCTGGAACACAAGAGACTAGTAATGAATGCACGCCTCCGCAAATCAAGGTTGTACTTTCCCTTTAAACAAGGTGTGAAGGCTGATTCCATATTGCAGCCCAAACCCAACCCATATCATTGCTGCTATGCAACACAGTGCCCACGGCAACACACAACCATCGATCACATCTCTTAAGATTACAGGCGCCTATGGATCCTCCATACTTTGTATTCACTCACTTATAAGACAACACTGGATCCATAACAGCCATATTCAACTGGGGTCACAAGTATTGTGAAAAGACAGTGGTTTATAGGCCGCGGGCAATCTCCCTTTGATACATTCACACTGATAAGATCTGAAGTTGCACTAAATGAGGAATGGGTCTAAAGTTCTGCTTAATTCACAATTCAATTTCACTTGCTCACTGCAGAATGTCACTTATTAATTCCTCCACTGAAAAGTGGGACAATCGAAAGCACCATTCATTGTAGAAGAAGCACACAGCTCATGGTGCGTTTATTCTATTTAAAAGGAGACAGAATTGGTTATAACTTATTAGCCTTTCGCAGAGTTGGTTGTAAATAACCCTAGAACGCTTCCGTCTAACTGTCTGCTAAAAGTTGCTATGGATGACACCATGGTACAGAACTACCTGAGAGAATACTCTACATCACGTCCACAGTTTTGTTAAAATAATCTTCCTATGATTTCTTAAACATCAAAAGCTGAAATGAATTTTCCTCAAAAACAGATTTTGTTTTCTCTAAAATGCACTCTTTACAGTCAGATCTGAGAGGGTTGTTTTTCATTTCTTACCTTGAATCCCTTTGGCTTAAGACAAGGAGCCTCTCACTAACCATCAAAACCCTTCAGCATTGTAACTCAACACCTAAACCAGTGGCTTCTCTGGAAATTGCCATCCCTGGCCCAAATACTTAGCATGGCATGGAATGCTTAGCCGCAATACCAAGTTCAGCAAATTTTGACCAAACTTGAAGATTGATAAATGATAATTGAATTGTGTAGTTGGAATGGGTTGATATGGTATAGCATTCAAGGGTTTCCTGATCTCAATTAAGTTTAAATTTTAAACATAAGTTTGACTGATATCATTTTTAGCTGTTAATATAAACTGAATGTAAACCAAGTCTTGGTGTTCTCTGGCATGTTTTACACATTTGCTGTTAAAGTGAGGGTTATTTGAATGCTACTGTGAGATACACTGCCATTCACCCTTGTTTACTATCCATCAGTAACTCATTGCTTATTTCAGCAGAATAGACCGTGTCATGTCAGCTGTCAGATGGCTGTCTGCTTCACAAACCGGACGAGGTCACCAAATTACACAAAACTAATATCATTCAAATCATAATAAGCTTGCATATAAAAACCAAGTAATCACAAAACTAACATTTAAACTTAGCGTTAAAAAGTCCAACCCTGTGGACAGGTAGACATTTCAAACAAAATGCCCTCTTTTCATTATTTATGCATTGTACAGCACTTTGCGCATCTTCATTTCAATGGTCACATTCAACATTTCCTGAGTAATTTACACCGGAACTCAATCAAGCTTCTGCACAAGAAAGTGCAATGTCCAGCATGAATAAATAATAGTATAAATGATCACTGAATCTCTCTCTTAAGAGCGGAGTGGCTCAAATGTACCGATGTTACTTTCAATTATTTCTAGTAAATTTAACACTTTGTACGCTTCCGAGAGGAATCAACTGTTTAAACAGAGGACGGGGTTGAAATCTTAACCCAAGCAATCCTGTGGAGATCAGTGCAAATAAATTACCAAAGTCCACAGAGAAATACGTGAAGAGAACAAACCTGAGATTGAGTTCTCATTAGAGAGCAGTAAATGCACTCTGAGAGCTGATTTGGGCACAACAGCAGTTCAGCATGAGTGAAACTTCATTTGCAATTAGACCTTGGGTAATCCTGATAAGTAGCTATGGTGTATTATTAAACCATATCTTATTCACATCCACTGTTATGCATTTTATTCTTTTAAATCATTCAATATTCTTTTGATGTTCAAAATGATGTTCTTTTGATGTTCATTGATGTTTAGTTGACGTTACTCAAGCCAACCTCGGCTCCATACATTGTGACCAAAGGTTTTTTCAATGCTTCATGTTGGTTTAGATGTTGAAAAAGTAATGATTTCAAAGATGAAATTTATTAACCCTCAACCTTCTAAAATTAAATTTCTTTTTTTACCAGATTGAGAGCTATGGTAAATCCTTAGACTCATGTGCCACCATGAAATTGGGAACTGGATGAAATGTCTGGGAGGGGGTGCTTATAGAGGATGGGGGATTTACAACTTCAGTAATGTGCAGGAATGTAATCAATAAATAGCTTTAAGCAGAGATATGATAAGGCTGAAGTGGTGAACAAGCTCTAGAAAAAAAAAACTTGTTGAGCAAAAGGCTCACAACTACCGTATAAGTACCTTGTGGAATATACCACAATGGATGGACAGGACTAAGTTTCCAATATCAATCCATCCTAATTGTCATGTTAAAGGTAGAATCATCGCTTGGTAAAGACAAACAAATTGTGTAATTTCTATCCGAAAACTTATTTGTTATAAAGATGGTAATGGTAGTAAGCATCCTGCAAAATTATTTCATCTGAAATGCCCCCTTTGATTAGAAATCAATAAAAACATTTGAATCTGAGAAACAATTCATGCAAGAATCATTTTTCAGATTTTTGAGGTTTGGTGTCCGTTTGTGAATGCTGCGGCCAGAGATGCGGTTGGTTTCCCTCTGTCGCCTCGCTAAACAAAGATGGATTCGACGTTCCAGTGAAAATATCATGACAGTTTGTTGCTGTTTTCTCAGCAAGAAGACACTGTATTCAGCTGAAACTTTCACAGGTGACTATTATTGTATCTTTATAACCGTGCTTATAAACAAGCATTATGTTGACAAACACCAAATGATGCCTCTACCTTTAAAGTGAGCATAAACCACTAGACTAATTTTGAATAACCACTCTTATTACTTTGTATCTTGGTTATGTTGATACCAAAGTAAATGTACAGAAAGTCACTCGCCTGCCATACTTGTTCTGACTTTTCTTGTCAATGGGTTTTAGAGCCCAGATGTCCAGCAACCTCAATCAAGAATATGATCATTGTGGTCACTTGGCATGGAAAAATAAATTAGTTATTGAAACGGCAACAACATTTCAAGGGAAATTAAGCTTCCTTGATAATTCCCTTTGCTGGGTAAAATGAAAGAGGAACAGAATCCAGTTTAGATCTGCACATTTCCAAATGGCAGAACATAAACAGTACACATTGCACTCAAAAATCTGATCAATGTGAAAATTGCTTACAGTGAGTACCATTGGGGAGTTCATTGCCGGAAATGTTTTGGAAATCAAGATGTGTTTGAAATGATTGATGCTAGTTCAAAACACTCCAATGATGTCACGCACCAGCAGTTGCTTTTATCCTTCTGATAAAAAAATCTCCTCCTCCATTCTATTTTCAACTGATAAGCTTAGAATGTTCTCCCTTCAGATAACTACAACTCTCATCCTTCTACACATTATCACACACTCAAACTATTCCATCATTTTTTTTGCATAATAAAAAAGGGAAGACTTGCAGTGGTACATTGTACACACTCAGAATATTATACTTATAGTCCCTATAACCATGGTTAGTTCAGTACCCTGTATTCTGGTAGGATGCTACAATTCAATGCAAAAATGGTGCCTGTCTACTTCACTGGCATTTTTGTTTAATTCCATCACACGATTAGTAGAAACCAATTATAACATTGCGCTGGAGACTCAAGGTGTGAAACTCGGGCTGAAATGTCAAGTAGGCACTGGATACCATTTTAGAAAACAACTCTTTTGATACAAAAATAGATCAGTGCAGACAATGACCATTGTTATCAATGTTTTAACAAAACATTTGAAATGACACCCATGCCGTACTTCACATTCTAACACTAGCTTCAGTTGCCCATCTTGCGCCTTGCAGTGATATATTCTTTAGTATAGAGACCCCTGCAATTGACTTTGAAAAAAGTGCTCAGGTCTTAACAATTCTGGAAATTTCTTTCTGCCAATTTTGACACATGTACATTATGTACATTAGGTCATTGAGCCAGTTACTTCAGCTTAGCTCCCTGGGGAGTATGCAGCCTGGCTACAAGACCACCAGACTTACAGGACTCTAGGTTGCAGCGCTCAGAATAATGTCAACAATGGAATACTACCTGGTATCTTGGCTTGCACCTGTCATCCCAAAGTCTCCTATAATAGTTGTGTGTCTTGCTTGAGAACACAGGTGTCATGACCAGGATTCGAACCACAATGACTTTGCTACCAGAACTTGAGTTCGGTGCACTAGACTGTTTGACCATAACATGACACTGAACTTTTAATTAGGGAATAACAATTTGGGTATTAAGCTCAGTGAGAACCCGGTCTTCATTGTGTGGTAATGACCAGGGCCCAATTTCATGGCTCTGCTTACTGCCTAATTCTGCGCTTGCGATCACCATTCTCTGCTTACTGTGCAAGCGCCGAAGTTCTGTGCTAGCTGTGTAAGCAAAGAATGCCTAGTAACATGATGTACGCACGCGACAAGCAAAAAGTCTCTGCTAACCCGTGAATTACGCTTGACGTAAGCGCGGGATGGCCTGCTTCCGTAAGCGCCGATTCTTTGCTTACGGTAAGCAGAGCTATGACATTGGGCCCGGGTTGGTGCGGGCTGATAGCCACTGTTAATGGACCAATGCTGTAGATTCTTAACTCAATGCTTAATTGATAAATTTATGTTATGTTATATTGAATGGCTGCAATGCCTATGGTTATGCCAAGAGAAAATATTAATTCCAAATGCATATCTGTGGTAAATTGTCTAGTGTTACTATAGAAACGTCTTTTGTACAGATGACATATTGTGCTCAACACATATTTCATACAGGATCAATATGAAAGGGGTTCATTTGTTTAGAATTTTCAAGGCCATTTTATTTGTTATTGAAAAAAGACAGGATGAGTTGGGGCAGCCAAGGTGTCCGTAATGCAATTAAACAGCGTAAATTTTGAGGCTTTTTCATCAAACAAATAAACATTAAGAATGTACATATATTGCATGATGTGTGACTTGTATGAAATGGAATTGCTTACCAGCACATTTATTGTTAACCAATTAGGCTTCGTTTGGGGTTACTGGTTCAGGGTTTGCCCTTAACCTTTTTAAAGACTAGCCAGTTAGACTGGTTAGCTTGTCTTTTCACTAGTCCATCAGCTTTTTCACTAGTCCACATTTCACATGGAATACAAAGCTTTTTAACACTGAACTAGCCAGTCATACAACTTGGAGTGAATTTTTGGTAAAGAGGAAAGCTGTTCAAGGAGAACGCTGTGGTTTATCCATGCCTCTATCCTTATAAACCCTGGTTCATACTTCCTGCAAATACGAATGCGATGCGAAATTTTGACGTCACAACTTCGCAACAAACAATTCGGAAGAGTTGAGATGTGCTCAACTCCTGCGAAACATTCACAGCGAAAACACAGCTGTGACGTCAAAATTCGCTTAGAATTTGCATTCACAGGAAGTATGAACCGCGGGCTTAAGAATGATAACTGTGGTTTTAATCATTGCTTAAAGCTTACACGGCTTCAGCCACAAGTGTGTATTCATGGCCAGCTTGTTGTCTTCAAATGTTTGAGTAAAAACATATAGAACATTTGAAGCATCCATTCATTCTCAAATCAATAATCTCTACCTTATACATACAATCATCTACCTCCATGATACAATAAACAAATAAATCAGGTATGCCTGCACTCAGCAGCTGAGAAGATCTCGAGACACATACTGATTTTAAATACAACCATAAATAAATCATGATTTACACAAAGCTTGTGTAGCAGCCTGAATCTGTTAGTTGCAAAAACTGTGAAAAATATTTGTCTTTAATTTTTCCACTGTCTTTAGCCCAGCCATGATGCACTAAACTTTTTAAGAAAAGGGTGGTGATTTAAAGAACTCCCAAAATAAGTGTCCAATTTCACAGCTGAGGCCACTTGCCACTAGATAAACCTGCCAAGGCTAATGATGCAACCTGATTTTCTCCTATAGCATGAAATATTTCATGGCAGACAGAACTGTAGGAAGACAATTCAATTTAGCGAGCCACAAGCTTCCTGAAGATTACTATCTGATTATGCAGCCGACTGCCAGCTCACAATAACTCATGAAGAATCATATAAATCCACGCTTTTTATGGAAGTCATTCAGTATCAAGGCAAGAATTTTCTAAATGTAATTATCGTTCTAGCACTGCATACAACAACAACACACCAACTGCAGGTTGGTCCTTATCCATTACGCAGTGTAAAATCTCCAACCACTCCAGCAAAGTAATGTGTCCAAAGTACATGCAGTTTTGATGAAGAGATTTCAGATTTGTGCATCTCACCTTGAGTTGATTTTGACTAAGTGCACTTAAGAATACTTGAGTATGTTTGCAGCAGATTGGGATGAGTTATTCTGCAATCAATCTTTGATGTTCAGCCATGGGTGTGCTGTAGGTTTATGTTTACTTGGCCCAGGAATCTTACAAATAGAAGGGGATTCGGCAGGAATTATTCCTGATTTGTTGATGGTCAATATCCTTTAAGAATTTGTAATTAACCAACAACAATTTTAATTTATTTTTTGCTTCTGAGTGAGTTTTTGTAAACTACACCGGAACTCAGCTGAGGAGAAGCAAGGCCCAAATAAAAGGTTAAGATAACAAAACTTTGCATTCTCCAGGCATTATGGGGATATATTTTGCCAGGGTGAAAGTCTGTAACAACTCAATGGGCCATTTTGGCAAAATCACTCATGGAATTTACTGATGGAATGATTTGTATTTATTTATTTATTATTCATTTCTATTTTTCGGGGGAGGGGGAGGGGGTCAACAAAATAACTGCTGCAGTTTTTGGTGCACAGACTATTGAGGATATCCCTTGGATCAAAGATTCACAGAATGTGTATGCAATCTCAGCAAACTAAACAAATTATTGGATGGAATTGGAGTCAACACCTGAATCGCAGAGAAATCACATTTCAGAAATGCTGGATAGGCCTGAGCATCGCTGTATTTGACCTGGAGCTATAACATACGGTAATAAACCATTTAGTTTTCCTCATTAAGTCAAAACCAATAACAAATTTACTAAAATTATTATGAAATTGGTTCACAGATAAATTTTGATTTTTAATCACTTTCAGATTACAAATATTTGGTTTTTTAAAACATATATTGCATTAGTTTTCATCAATTCCTTTGATTACCTTTATCAAAATATACTGGCAGACCTGCAAGGGAGATGTGTGCTTGACAAATGACATGTTTTGAAGCTGAAAGTCAAAATCTTGTACATCGTAGGTACTTGACTGCAAATATTCAGCTTATTAAGTAATCTTGTTGTCTTTGTGTTGATGCTGAAAAGGAAGCATTGAAAACCCATACCTGTGATCAGACCATGATCAGACCAAAGGGACTGTGAATAGACACTCTCTGACTAGACACAGACAGACACGTCAGCTCATTCCTTTGTTCTCATATCCTTTGTTTCCTTGTGCCCTCTAGGCCTAGCGAATACCCACTGCACTCTAGGCAAGTGATAAAACATAGTTTCATAAATACTTCATAGGTGTTTAAGTTTTTCATTGAATGTTGATGAATAGAAGATGTCTCAACATACAGAAATAAACAGGTGTGAAAAAGCTTAAACTTTCATTAAAATAGGGAAACAAACCCCTACAAAATGCTGACCACAGACATGTGTTTCCTTGTTTAATCAATCATCAATTCCTTATTGTAGCAAAGATTAGGAAGATTACTGTCACTGTGCGTGACCCAATGCTGGAAGACTCTTGTTAAAAGTCTTAACCCATTTATTAAAGCACACCACAAAGCCATCACTGACGCAGGTGAAAATGTATAAAGACAATAGACATGAAATTAACATCAAAATATACTAAGAAAATACACCAGACATGATGGAACTATTTGAAAGAAAACCTTTATCAACTAAACATTTAAGAAAAATATTTATTATTTCCAATCGATTTGGCTGAGACTATGTTGAAACTAATGTAGATCTTGCCAACATTTACTTCTTGAGTATGCATGATTATGCATGGAGCTTTTCTTGTGCAAAGTACAACAACAATGACAAAGTTGTTGCACTGGCACAATGAACTGTTACATCTGAGCTTTAATGCAGGTCCAATGTGCCCCTCTAGACTCAAACAGATTGCCCCTCCCCCAGACTACCTCTATATATAATGCTACAATCACTCAGTGTATACAAGCCCTAGACACATGAATAAATCATACAAATTGAACATTATCAGGCACATTGTAACACCTTGCAGTCAGCACAGACGTGTACATTCATTGTGTATTGGTCAGGGTTTGGATTGGAACTCATGAACACTGATTTCAAATTGCTGAACATTATGTACTTGACTAAAAATAGACTTTAGTCAGTGAAGAGTGTGTATCTGTCTGGCTGAAAGATACAACTGCCAAGCATTATAATACCCAATGCCTGTAGTCAACACTTATCCAGCATTGACCACCATGCTAAATAAAGGAACTTTCTAGTTTGCCGATGGATACATCTTAGCGGAGAGTACATGTATGTAATTATCAAGACAGCTTTTGTCTCCCTGCATGTTTCATTCAAGTTCTTGAATAGCAATGCGTGCATATCAATGTATGCATTAAGCATGGTCCTGCGGCTAGGTATGGCAAGTATGATGGTATATCAGAGACCATGCTCAAGAGTAATCAGTCTTAACTGCCATGGCGACATCTCGCCTTAAATCTAGCCACACAACGTCTTCCCTTTACATCATTACTGTAATCTCTCTCTAATATATCATATGACAGGAAGGACCCTTATACAACAATGGTGATGGATGAATTGAATCATGTCTGGATGTATAATGTAACAATACCAAATATATTTCAGCAAGCAACCAACAATACAAGAGCTGTAGTCTACTTCAACACCCGATCCATTTGGTCTTTCCCAGTACATTTGGTCTGGTTTTGTGCAACAGGATTCTGTTTCTCAGGAGCTCCATGCGCCGCACTGGCTACATTATTCAAACCACAGTAACAAGGCTCAAATTTAAGTGTACACTAGCCTTATACATGGTATAATATAGTGTAATGAAACAACTTGTGACAAAATAGAACGTGACAATCTTTGAGGAATATACCAGTAACTACAACCATGTCACAAGCCACATATGGTGAGGTCTTTCATCCACACACAAGAAGAATCACATAAAAATATCCCAAACCAAATCACAACACCTACATTAATAGAACAACCCTGAACCAAAAATTGCAAAAACACTAAATTAGCTTTGTATGATAAATAGCTTTCAGGTAAAGGTAAGGTGTGTGCTTTGTGTTTTGGGGTGCAGTTTTACTCCATAGGTGGGCAGAAATCAAATTTCAATTCATTATTTAAAATAATTTGAATAACTAATTGTTCAAAGTGCTGCCATACACAGTATTGCAGCTGGTTCTCAATAAGCAGCTCACTGGTCTATTGGTTAAGAAGCCCATGTTAGCACAAGAAAAGTTATGGTTTCTGTATCCACAAAGTAAACTTGCATTGAACTCTTAAAATGTATTGCTAGAGAGTGTTCTTTATAAAAAAAAAAAAACTTCAGTGAGCAGCAAAATTCAAGCCAGTTCTTTTGCTGAGTGATTGTGATAAAGTTTTGTTTATCTTTACTTAAATTTGAATAGTTACATGATGCAGAAACACAACCGAAACTACAGTTCAGTATGTACTCCCAAGAAATCCAGCAATGTGTTGTAGTATAGCCGAGAGTAGATGTAACCCCACCTGAGGTCATGTGAACTGAGAGGTAAGTATGTCAGATTATTGGAGCAAGATCATTTAGGTCTTTAGTGTGATGGTAAGAAGCACTGACACAAGAAATTGAACCAGTCAGTTTGAGATGCAGTTAGATTAAAGGAAATTGTACAGCAGTCATTCAGGTTGAAGTTTTAAACAGGTAAAAACCAAGTATTCTATACAATACTTTTTGTTAGGAGTACCCTTCATGAAAATCAAGCTACACAAGTTTTTAAAAAAGATACTTTCTTCCAACTTCCAGCAAGCACTTTTACTGGTTTGTGGAACAATTCATAAGCCTCTTTTGTTGTAAGGAGTATTTTCATTATATTTCCAGCAACATACCTATAAGTAAACATCTTCATAATCTTTTTTTAGGATTCGAACTGCCTCTAGCTACCGGGCAATCTCAGTGGTCTAGTTGGTAAGACACTGCTCTAGAATTGCAAGGTCGTGGGTTCAAATCCCACCCGAGTCATATGCCTGTGATTTTTTTTTTCACAGAACTCGGGAAAGTACTGAGTATACAGTGCTTACACACATCGGTGTAGGGTAAAAAACAAAAATTAATAATCTTCATAATCGTTACCTAGTACTTGGAGTAATTAAAACGCAAGGTCTGTTATTTAATATAAGGACGCATGGATAAATTTTGTGAACAATACTGCAAAGTTATAAATTATTAACAAATCATGGTGTCTTATAAACAATTAAGTTTTATGTTTGAATGCATTGAACTTTTATCGGCTGTTGGAGAGTTTTCCGTTCAAACTTGATGCGATCGAAATTCAAATAAATTTTAAAAACCAATGCTTTACATCTCTTTCATACATAATGTGGTTCACTTTTTATGCCATAGGGGACTTCATGTATGTACTATTTCCACAATAGTTTGCATAGTTACCCCTACGGTGAATTTTATGCCGCAAGCATTCCAAGGATTTACTGGCAGAAAATCTTTAAATTAAAATTTCAGAAGTGAAATACTTACTTGTATTGTCTTCCTCAAACAAAGACAGTACCAGTAGTCTAATATAAACATTACAATGTCAACATTGTATCATTATGTGTTGATTGTGATTAGAAGTCTGAAATACAAGTTTACGTGTATGATTCTTATTTTGTCTGCATTTTTACCAAAATGTAAACTCCTTTACTTTTCATTCCTTGTGCAGTGATTTACTGATACCCATCTCAGTAGTGCAGAGCATTAAGTACAATGGTCACGGCTTCATCAGTATTCTGATAGGGTATATGATCTAGGTAGACCCCACACACCTGCAGGCACTAGCTTAGCCCTCACACTGTGTAGTGATACAAAACACCAACCTCTACATTCTTAATAACCATACCAAGTGCTACTGCATGTGCACAGGTTTAGTCCAAAGCAGTCCACAAAAACTCCAAGTGGTTCAAAAGCTGTTAATAAAATTACCTCCTTGTTTTAGGCAAAGATCATTTCTATACAGACCAAAATACTACCAAGCACATGAAGATTCAAAATATAAACCATACAATTTTGATCCATACGTGACTTGTGTAGAAATAAATTCTTTAAGCACTCCAAAGAGTTTGGAACTTCACTAGTGTTGTGATCTGCAAACATTCTCTAAATAATTTACATAATAGAATTACATATTAATCAGGGATAGATACTAAAATTGGGTTTTAATTACCATCATACTGATGTGTATTAAGCACTTTATACTCAAAGTAATATTTCCATTCAAACTGTAGGAGATTCAAATTCAGATAAATTGTAAAAACCAATGTTATTCACATGTCTTTTAAACTGGGTGTAGCTAACTGTTTTCAAAGCTACCTGGGGACTATGTACTAAATTTCTGTACATTTACGGCCAGGCAGGGTGATTTCAACAAAAGGAACTCAACTATTTAGCTTAAACTTAATAGAATTCCACAAACAACAAAAAGACTTGTCTATTGTGTCTGTTAACTTCTGAAATCTAATTATTGATATTGTATGAAATTAAAATGATTAACTGCAAAAACATGATTCACTCATAATTACCCCTCATGTTTATGTTTCATGTAGTGTTTTTTTGTTTTTTTCACGAGGCGAAGCTGGGTAAATGGAAAAGCCAGATTTCAGTGAGTGATTGTATTTTGCGACAAACAATTTTACGGCATGTCTTACGAAGAATACGTACACGCGTACAGGACCGGCCAGTCAGCCAGCCAGGCCCACATGAAAAATGGGCATATCACAGTATATAATAATGCTGGCCATTTGGGCATAGCTTGTTTGCGCTGAGTATGAGTGCTGACAGGCTTGACCAGCCGATTTTTTAAACAATCCTTTAACACGTTGACCGGTAATAGATTCGTAGGGCGTTCCCATTTGCCAAGTGTGGTGCGCATGCGCACATACCAAATAGGTACTTTTTGGTGTCTACATGTTGTAATACGTTCGTTTCTAACCCTAACCCTCACCACTGCCAGAAGCATATTTGTTGCGTTCTCAGTGATGCCAGTGTATTCAATTAACAATACAAAAAACCTTTCATTCTCTACGAGTATACTCATAGTGGCAGGTTACACCTGTTACTACGATACTCGTAGGCAGCAGTCAACGTGTTAAATATAACATACCATACTTATTTTTTACATTTGTGACCTTTTCCAAGTTTTCTTTTCATGTAAAGGTAACTTTATACATAAGTATCCAAAAAGTAGGGGTGCTTTAGTATATTCCAGCACCCCTCGAAAAAGTTGGGGTGCACCCACAACACCCCCCCCCCTTTTCTCAGCCTGAGATGCAGTTGGTGCCTGTGGATGGATTTGACATTTTTGTGAAAATATGGTGAAAGTTTTTTGCTGTTTTCTTTTTTTTTCAGCTGAAAATTTCACATGTTTTCTTTGATGCTGACCAATCTATGATCCTACTATTCAGCACACTTGTGCTTGCAAAGATACAAATAACCAGCCAAAATAATTTGCCAACAATGGATGGTTCCTTGTTCAAGTATTCCTGATTCTTAAATGAAGTGGTACCCTGGTCATTATTATGAGGCACACCTATATTTTAACTGCATTCTGGGGACAAAGGTTTGAGTTGTCATTTCCACTTGTCTTTCAATATCCCACATACGACTGCTTTTTATGACATTAAGTGTAGAAAATGCAAACAATTTCCTCTCCTAAACCTTTGCTTCATTTTGATGAGTGGTTTCATTCCATAGTAATAACTTTTCGATTGTGACAAATAAGAATTTACGATTTCAATTATTTTATCCGCGAGAAAAAAACTTGCTGAATCATGGAGCATGCAATATTAACAAGCTTGGGAGGCTAATGACTAGGTTTGCTGAACGTTATTTGATGCTTTGATGTGTGATTCCCAAAAGGCTCGTACGAGTCACACTTTATGAGCAGACTAGGCTATGTCTAGACTCAGTGGCCAGTCATATTCATCTACAACTCAGCTAAATAAAGGGAAGTTCACCACTGGATGTTGAAACTGATCCTAACTACATTGTGCATTAGAGTTACACAGCAGACTAAGCTGATATAACTACTTTCTAGTCAAACTGTCAATGGAAACCTCTCCAAAAACCTGAACAAATTCATGATAACTCACATTACAACAGACACAGTTATCTGATATATGTAGTTTTCTTAAAGTGTTTGCAACTTGATAAGTTGGAGATTGTTCTCTATAAAAACTATCAAATTATTTCAGAAAACAATATTCAGGTCAGTGTATCATGTGTATCATCCAAATTCCAGTACCTTTTTTTCCCTCTATATGCTCTGTAAAATTGTTATCTTTGTGTAAAGTTGTTTCACTCAGCCACTGATAACTCCCAGTTCAGTCACCTGCAGAATTCTTGTTTGCAGTGGACATTGGTTAAAACACACCATTTTAATAGAGAAGTGGATTATAAATGACATTGGTAGGTAGAGACTGTGTGTGTAGACATTCAGTCTACAATTGTTAATATTCTATTGTGAGTAATACTCGGTACACAGCACCCTTATTACACCCATGGGGATGCTGAGTTGAATTACATGTACATTATTCATGAATGATAGAGTATACAATAACAAGCTACAACTTCTGTACACTAATCCTGTAAAGTAAACATCACAATACAGTCAAATCCATAGATAATCTCTGAATAAAATTAAGCTCAATGGTTTTTCTTTCTCTTTAGTATACTAACGAGAAATACTATCAAATTTATAATTGGTGATTTAAATAAACCACTATACAAATGACACAAACTTGAAGTTAGCAATAATGGTATTGAAACCTGGGCCCAATTTCATAGAACTGCTTAAGCACAAAAGTAGCTAAGCACAGCAAAATTATGCTTACCAGAATAAAGTTACCAACCAAGCTTCCATGTCACATGTACAATTTGTGACTGGTATCCTGCTCATTTCTGCTTAGCAGACAATTGTTAAGCAATATTTTCTGCTTAAGCAGCTCTATGAAATTGGGCCCTGGAGTACACCATTTTCTTGGAAATTAAGCATCATTTGTGATGAGATACGTAAACAGGTTTTCTGTTTTCTCTTGAAAATCTCCTTTACACCAAAGCATTCAGTTCCCAATTTCCATTACAAGCCATTTTTTTTAAACAGCATTCAATAGATCAAAAACATGGTTATTGACAAACACTATGCAAAAGCTAATCTCAGAATATTGGAACTTGAACACTGACGTGTATTGTGAAAAACAACTCCTAAATATTCAGAAGGAGTTGAAGATTTATGTCATCAAATGATGATTACATCAGTTGTTGACAAAAAAGAGAATATTTTACCGTTCAACATGGCATTCAGGCTTTTGAATTGTTCTTCCTTTTGAACTTCCAGTCTGAACCGGAAGACATTGCGAAATTGTAATCAACTTTGTGTAACGTAAAAGTTTGGTTTTTAAAGACCATGCCAATGATGTAACGATTGAGTGGTTCATGAGTCGTGGTTTTCTTTTTTTAAATAAGAAACTTTGATTTAATGTAGTTCAATACTTAATGACATCATGACATCATCGTTCAAGTGTGGTCTTGATTATCAGGTGTGGTCTTGATATTGAGAAAGTGTGATAAGTTTCAACATTGAAAGTTTAATTTCAAATAATAAACCACAAAGGAAACTGACTGGGTAAATTTTAAATAATTTGGGTTTGAACAAAGAAAACAAGTTAAATTTGAAAGTAATATGCTGTAGAGAAGAGTGAGATAAAATACAACAGTGTCAGCGCAACACAACGGTCTTTCCAGGATATTCTAACATGAGCTTTTCCATTTGCACAAAAATTACATATATTTTTTTACCATAACTTAACTATGTAACAGTAAATTCTGATCAAATTTCACAACTACGCCCTCTATTGTCATTTTCTATCGGTAAATTTTTTTTTTGAAATTTTGAAAAAAATTGTTGTAATTGATAATTAGGACAATTTAAAAAAAATTGTCATAAGGACTACCTATTTGATTATATCACCTATGTAATACTTTAAAAGTTCATGAACAAAATGCAACGATACTTTGTTCAAATTACATTCCATATTGAATGCAGGGTTGAAAGTTTGAAGGTTATGGGAGTTTGGAGAGTGTCTTTGTTAACAGTGCTCACGTTTTGGGTTATGTGCAGACGGCTGTATAAAGGACTAACAAAGCCCCAAAATTTGAAATCAGGCTTTGTGGACCTTGTGAGTGCAACAGTCAACCATGCTCATAGACACGCCAGTTTTGCACTGATCTATTAACTGGCAATTGAAATGTGTGCAGTTTCAATATGGGTCAATCGTACGAGGGATTTAACGCCCAATTTGACCAGAAGTAAAGGTCACTTTGGTATCATCTCTGAGCAAAAGTGTGAGCAGGCTCAAAGACCTTTAGTCTGATGTACAAGTGTGATGAAATGATATGTAAGTAGTTCTTGAAATATGATTTTTAACTTCCGGTTTGAACCGAAAGTCAAGGTCAAATGGGGTCACACTTTGTGTAGCATTTGTTAATTTTTTCAAAGACTTTTCCAATGGTGTATAGATTGTAAAAATCCAACATGTGGTGTAGGAGTAAAGATTTTTCCCAAATTAAAAACTTTGATTTAACATAATTCAACTCCCAATGGCGTCATCATAGACGTCATGAAAACTGTGCTGTCTTGATATTGAAGTTCAATTGGCTGATGAGTTTCAAGGCTCAGTTCAGTTATACTGTCGAGGAGAGTTGGGCAGAAGAAGGAGAAGAAGAAGATGGAAAAGGGGAAAAAAACGGACAAAAACAAGAGGTGTTTGCGCTGTTGCACAAACACCTAAATAGTCATGGGAGATGTTGTCTGGTCAATTGAAATTCAATTTCAGTCGGGTGGTGCAACCACATCTCCAAGATGTCTGGAGTTTCAGAGAGTATGGTACCAGCTACTCCACCACAACGTCTCCATTGGCTTTTAAGAATCACCCCATAACCTGTCTTTCTTCCCATGTTATATTCATGCCCCTCAAAGTGGTTGAAGCCAAAGTTGTCTGACTTGTCCTACTTTAGTTATCTGTAAGGCACTGTTTTCTTCATACAGCACTCCCTTTGCCTTTAGCTAATTAGACGACAGCTTCAACAATCCTCCTATAGGCGTTTTCTTTTTAGAGTGCCCAGTACTTTATCCTTATCAGAAGACATGTTAACAAGTCATGCTGTATAACAAACATGATCACCTAAGGTACATCGAGACTATTCAGACTTAAATTTGTCTGCATCAGATAAGTGTGCATACCTATATCGCCATTATTTTCACAAACCGACAAATGGTTAAAAGTCAGAAAGATATGGTAAACTGTTTTTTTTTGTACAAATTTGTGATACTCATTGATGTTAACGTCTTAAGGGAGTTTCAGGTCCAAACACATAATGGTTTTGTAATTACACTAATTAACATGACCTACAAATCACTAGATTTGCCATTTTGCATTTTCACAAAGTGGCAAATCAAGATTTGCCGATTTGTCCCAAAGTGCTGGCACAGTAAACACCATGTGTTGACTTTTGTGTTTTAATGAACCCACGAATCTGTTGACCAACAAACTTAATGATTTTATGAGTCGGCAAATCTCAATATACATTGGTTTGTTCACAGCCTCTGCATGCACATTTCTTTCTTTTTTTGTTTTGACAGATTGGTGAAAGTTTTCAGGAATTAATAACTTGTCAAAATAGTTGCAAGATTAAAAACATATTGACAGTTCTGTATTCCTATGAAGTAAGCTTTGTTTGGGGAATTTTATTTAAAGGAAAAAAAAATACAGCAGTCTCCGACACATCAGTTTGAAAAATAGCTCAACTTCAAACACGATTTTTCTCCAAATACAGCCGTGGTGCAGATTCACCACTTCATGAAAATGGCGACGGTATGTAGGCCTACATCACAGGGTAGATTTCTCATTTGAGCTAGCTGCAATGGGACTAATCAGAAATCTACTATTTGCTACTGTAATGGTGATTGTAGTTCATTGTTTTGTGGTCCAGTTTGCCTTTTCTAACATTACAGGAACTGTATTCTTAAGGTGCTTGAATCAGATTGAATAATATCACAGGATGGTTGTTTACTTCAAGGGTTAGCATTATTCCAGGAAACGCAATCAATTCAATTATTGAGGCATTTTTGTTAAAGCAAGCTTCAAGCACTGATTGTATCCAACTTTGCACATGGAATTGTTTTATATTATATTTGCTTATTTTCTGCTTTAAATACATGGTTCGTATTTCATGTAAAGGCACATTGAAGGCTATCTCTTTCTATATTTCCAAGACTACTATTTTGGACTTGGAGGTATTCAACCTTGCGTTCATTGACAAGCCCATCTGATGAGTCAGTGAGTCATTTACACACATTAATCTTTAAAGTATCTTGCTTCTGAAAGTATTCAATATCATGGGCGTCAACACAAAGTGTCGAGTTTCACCTCATACATGCGCGCATGATCCGAATAACAACTGGCCATACAATATGAACAAATCAGTCCCCATTTATTTATGTGTATCTTATCACAAAAGAAATGGCCCATCTGCAGAAATGTTTTGTTTTTTCATACATTCAACTTCGATACATTTATTTAAATTCCAAAATCACATCATTATAAACTTGGAATGTTGTTATTTAAACGAAGAGTACAGCCTACCTTTGGTAGTTACTCCAACAATCAATCATCTAATGACCATAACAACTTATTTGGTTAAAGAAAAGGTAAAAGTTTGGTAATCACTCTAACAATTAGTGGCAATAAAACTTACTTGGTTAGAAGTACAGCAGCTTTCAGTAGTATAACAAATTTTGAGAAATATTTTAAATCAAATAATGTAAGAAACAATTCTCAGATTGTGTATTCCAAAGGTATACTTTGCCTTTAAGAGCATTGGAGAGCTGTTGATATTATAAAAATTATTGTTAGAAACAACACTCTTTGAGGTGATAGTTTAATAGAAAGAGGTAAAGTTTCACACACACAAAATGAATCTGGAAGAGGCTTATGAAGCCTGTTATGAAGCCTTTCACAGGCATCTGAAGAGCAAATTTTAGGTGACGCACACCTCATATAGATCTTTTGCATGCACTTTGACTCCCAAATTACACCTACACATGCTTCTGTTTGTTCATTTTGTGTGTGTGACACTTTACCTCTTTCTATTAAACTATCAATTTTATGCAACAATGGTGGTTTTCCCCCATATTTTCTTGCAACTTCAATGACAAATTGAACTAAAATTTTCACAGGTTTGTTGTTGTGCATTGTCGGGATACATTGAGTTGGTCTTTGGCAATTACCAAAAGTATGCCCTGCCTTTAAGGTGTAAAGCCATTTCACTTTTGCAAAGAGCAACTCCACCAGAAAGTTATAAAGTCTACAGGACTATTTTGAAGAGGACAGTAGGTCAAGACTCGGGACAACAGAGGTCATGGCATTCTTGGTTCCCAATAATGGCACATTCATGTAAACAAGGCCAGAACAAACAGAAGCATGTGTAGGTGTAATTTGGGAGTCAAAATGCATGCAAAAGATCCATATGAGGTGTGCTTTGCCTAAAATACGCTCTGCACAGTAACACGCTGGGAATCCGACCCCAAACATGACGCAAGCTAGATTTATCGTATGACAACATCACATGAACTGGGTCAATAGGGACACCTTTCTACAATCAAGCATATTGTGCTACTTTTAATAGGCTACAAACATGACGCTCATTTCCACAAGTGCTGCGACACAACCTTGTAGATCATAATCGTTCCTGTCACAAAGTGTTTTTTATTTTTTTCTACAACTGTTTAAGCAAAACCTTGACATGCTTAATCAGGAAAATACAAGATGGGTTCTTTACAGTTGGAGAATGTTGAAGTGATCCAAATGCTAGCATTCATCAGTATAAGAAAAGCTCTAACTAGGAATATTTGTGTTTAGGACAAACTACCACTAAATGATCCAGACATTACTTGGTCTTTATGATGTACCCATTGTTTGCTCTCCTTTTACTCTGTCTAAAGCTTCAGACTAAAATAAGAGATGTAGTGCTACGATATTTAGGTCAAGCTGGTCTGTAAACCTCCTTATTGAAATTATGCTTCCTGTGTTTGAAACAAGCATAGACCCTCTCCCAACAGACAAATGCACGGTCAGACCAACAAATCCGGGTCCATTGATTTGGATGTTAGTGGACTCAGTTGGATCCAGATCCAGCCTTTGTGTTTTCATTAACAGCCGATAAGTTTACACATCTTGTTAATTAAATAATTACTCATTAATAAAAACATGTTAAGGACAAAATTGAAAACAGATTTGTATGATTTAGAATCTCTATTTCCATGACCTGTAAAATTTCAAAGATAAAATTGCGAATAGTCTACCAACCAGTAATTTCAAAATTAGCTTAACTTCAAACCAAATTTTCTCCAAACATACATTTTGGGCTGCAGGGGACTTTTGGGTGAAATTGCTGATGAAGAGAAGCAAATATTTGAAGAAATGTTCTCCCAGCAGACATAACAGACAATCAGGGAGAGGCCTCTGTACATTGTTATTTTTTCCCCGTCTATTATTTGAATTGAAAACTGAATTTCAATCATTGTTAAACCTTGATTATTCTTTTAAAAATATGTCCCCTTATTAATGTTAATGTGTGTGTTTTATATTACAATCAAGTGTCAGTGACCTGTTATGTCAGCACACAGGCAGCAATAGCCTCCATGGTATCAGGCAGCAATAGCCTCCATGGTATCAGGCAGACTTAGAAGGCATATAACTCCATCTAAACTAATGACCAGATAAAGTGCATTTATAATGGAGCGTGTTTGCTTTCAACTATGTCAATCTCATCCAATAGAGAGGCTTAATGTCATCTTTTCTTCCAAAACCCCACGATTAAAAAAAAAGCGGAAATCATTTTATCCCAGAGAAGTTGCATGTTTGTTAAATGGATTGTCAAAGTTTCATTGGAGGAAAAAGATAAGGTAAACCAATTCAAGCTGATCCAACTCAAGTCATTTTGAACAATATTCCAATCCAATGTCCTATTGTTGGTGTACGTGTGCATCTTTGTTCAATACAATCTTCACTACCACACATTTATTGATGACTCATGAATGGGATGCAGAAGAAAATGTTTGTATTTTGTGAGTTGCCTAGTTGATTAAAGTATAAAGTTGAATATCTGCCCTACTATTTCCTCCTGTTCAGAAACAAAAACAATACAGTAGACCTACTTTGTTTGCAACTATGCAACTATGCAATTTCTGGTACTGTTAATGAGTTATCATTATTTTTGGCCAATAGAGGGCGACATTTACTATGTCAGATGCACCAAGTAGCAAGTTTTAATTATTATGTTTGTTACAACCAAACAAACAAAAGAACCCTTTAAAAATAACACATGGCATAACACATGGCATAAAAACCTGAAAATCACCAGACTCTCCGATCATGCAGGAAGGAAAACGGATTCAGAACAAGTGAACTTGGTGTGAACTTGGTCGCTCATCATTTTTTTTTTTTTTTTTTTAATCTAAACATGTTTTAAGACAAAAAAATTGAACAGCTTGCTTTAGATTTATTCATGTGGACAGAAGTAAGTTATGCCCAGATGTCAACTTCCGGAATAATATTTGAGCAATCTCAATACAAATGAGGATTGTGTTTAAAACTTCATTCTACATTTTTGGTAAATTCTATAATATTGTACATTCCAAGGGCTACATCAATTACCATAACTTTATAAAACCTCAAACCACTAACCAATGGAATTTTAAAACAAACTATGCGTTGACATTAAACAAAAAATATAAACAAATAAAAAGTAAACTGATTCAGTCAGTGGTTCCCAATGTTTTATTTGTGATACTTTTTATTCCATTGACTGAAAACACACTTTTCGAAGACACAGTATTTCACATCAGCTCTTTTTCCTAGAACTTAATAAGAAACCAAAATGAACTTTATTCAGACCAAGCTTAAAATCTAAAAACGAACTTTTTGTTAATTACTCCAAAGAAAGCACATCTTTTTTGAAACAGCTAGAATAATGCACATGTATGATCAGTCATGGAGTGGATGGGGGAAAGTACTATAGCATCTTTGGGTATTGACAACAGAAAGCGTGACTACTGAAAACGTGAATTCAGAATGTATAGACACGCACGATTCTATCGCAGAATAAAATTCTCACTGCATATATGCTCACCTTAAAGGAAGACTGGCACATTTGCTAATGGTTTCATATGACCTTAAAGGAATTAATTCACAAAGTCGGAAGTAGAAAAAGACAGTTGTTCATTTCTTTGCTTTTAACACGCTTGTTAACGGTTTTGTTTCAATAAAAAATACTTGTCGACAAAGTTTGAGACAAAGTCTTGTGTTTAACTATTAGAAACTTCAATCAAATGGGTCTTTTAAAAAAGGATTTCCACAAAAAGTTAGAAGTAACCACTGGTTACA
Organism: Pisaster ochraceus; assembly: GCA_010994315.2. Lineage (NCBI taxonomy): Eukaryota > Metazoa > Echinodermata > Asteroidea > Forcipulatida > Asteriidae > Pisaster > Pisaster ochraceus. The sequence goes on along the minus strand of CM021546.1, from coordinate 7,532,224 downwards.
GTGCAACCTTTAAAGCTATTATTTGTTAAGATAGGGAGGGTATATATGAGATACAGGGAATATTATGGACCTTAATGTGCCAGATAATATTAAAACATGCTCAAGTGGGTAGCTGAGTTGTTTGCGATTGTGACTGGAATTAAATAGCATGCCAGCTCCATTACCACTGGAGTCCTTTGTGTTTCATCTGTGAAATTTCAACGACCGATATATGACCACACGATGAAGATCAGTAGATATTGCCAGCCCAATGAATCACGCTGATGTGCACTGCCTCTCTCTGACTGAACTTGTTGCTTCAGGACACACTAGATATTGCAGCCGACACAAAAGAACCTAATCAACACTTGGTTATTGCAATGTATCAACAATAGAGATTAGCCATCAAACGTGCCGCAATCGCCATAACTAATGAACGCAAACCCTCAGCTGTCCCACACTGCGTAGTATGATTCATCCAGAGTAAATACACAAACAAAGTGAAACTGCCTCCAGCATGTAGTGGGGCTCTTCCATTACCAACACCCATTTTCATTAAACCTACAGCCTGCAGGCAGAAAGATGTAGTGTGAATACATCATAGTACCACAGTATTACTAAATATCACCCACCTGTAGACTGTGTTATAATTAAACTCTTGCTATAGGCTTCTAAACAACAAATAAGAAGACGAAACCTAGATCACAAAATAATGTCTGCAAATTTGAATCTTCTGAGTGTAATGTATCTAGATGCATTTATTTTAAAGAAGTTTATTTTAAAATGTGGTACACAATCTTTGATTCAAAGTGCATTAATAGATCTACATTTATACATGAAAAATGTTATTTTCATCAATTAAAGAGCTGTGTGACTTTCTTAATGTATGTAAATCATGTTTACTTTACTGGTCATGTTTACAGATAAAATTATTTGACATTTTGAAGGTTTATATTTTATTCTGTTGAGCTGGAGAATAAAACAAATATGACTGATGTCTCAGGTTCAAGTCCCTCTCTAGTCAATTTTTCTTTATTCAACCCAACATTATTTTAGGAAATGACCCAGTCAGTTTCCCTTGTGGTTTAATACAAGATAATCGTTATTGTATAGTGTTTGTACTGTTAAGGTACATGTACAAGTGGGGAAAGTTCTGTACATATTTTGGAACAGAACAAGAAACAAATATTATGTTTTAACTTAATGACATAAAACATGAACATTGTAAATGGTTGCAAAAATGCAAGAATATTGAAGGTTGTGGACCTATAACAAATTTAAGTAAAATATAAAATAAATATAGTATTCATTTCAAAACGCAAAGACTGGGATGCCTGGTTGTCCATGCTAAGAACAGTACAGACTGTACAGCTACAAATCAATAAAGGTTGTAATTTTACAAATACAATATTTGCTGTTCTCAATTCCCAGAGCAAAGATAATTGTATTTTTGGATTGTAAGAGTGCTGCAGACCTTTGGCATTAAATTGCTTAAATTGTTTGTAATAAAGAGTTTTTAAAATGAATTTCATCACATTTTAAAGCTCTATTGGCAACTCATCTAGTCAACTAACAGTCAATCGATCACTGTGCATGCACACTATCCAATTTTAAGATATTATTTCTAAAATACAGCATGTATGTTATTAATCCAATCCTAACCCTGTTGAACCTTACTATATTGTATATCAACACTATATATCTGGGTGAAGGAAACTGGAACAAATAACAATTCGTTTATTAAGCTTATTTTATTGAAGTACCATAGAGGCAGGGTACGAGTATCTCAAGTTTTCTGCATCTTCACTACCGAAGACTGAAGCAAGTAAACCCCCACATATATCATCTTACAATAAAAATGTACAAATAAAATAAAACCAACTATTAAATCTTACATCACTACCCAACATATCTGATTTCTTTAACAGCCTGTTAAGTGTATCATATTACCAAATATGAAAAGAGGCAATCAGTTTGAGTAAACATACAATGTATCGGATGTCCTACCGTTCAGTACCATCTAGTCTATTCTAACAGTGTCACATCCAGCAGGAAATATTATAGCTTTAGAAATTGATGTTTACCTTAAGATTTGTCGTCCAAACTCCCGGAAAGAGGTTTGGGATAAAGGAAGAGTCTATAAGTGAAGATGTTGATCTAAAAGTGTGGTCAACAATAACAGAAGATGTGATGCATCATGACATCTTTCCCGATGATGGGATTGTCATATACCCTGAAGGGATCAAGTCTCATTATTGAGTATATGTGGCAAAAGGGTTCCATCAGGTTCAAGCACTTATCATAAATTGGTGGGGGGGAGGGTTCAATCCCAACCTTACGAAAAGGAAATACCCCAAAACAATTCATACAAACTTACAAGAAGTTCAGCAAAAACAAAACTGCATTTAATTGTCTCATCCTCATTAATTCCACCAAGATTGTTGTGGGTCCCTGTTGTGAACATTGATGTACCGTGTTTGTGAGCACTAATGTACCCTGTTTTTTTAACATTAATGTACCATATTTGTGAGCATTAATGTACCCTGTTTTTTAACATTAATGTACACACTCTTAACCTTATTTTGTTCCATCTTCATTGTCATGCATTCTTTCTTCTTCCCACTCTTGCTTATCTGGACAGCTCACCATTCTGGTTGGTATGATCCCCTTCTTCTCATAAAATAATTATTTGTTCTACACACAAACTTTGCTGCACAGGTTTGTTTTATCCAATGTGTTGCTTATGGATGGTTGGATGGGCATTCATTAAGTTAAAAGTCTGCGGTTAGCCTTTCCCATGAAATACGCCTATTGATTACATTCAAGCAAAGGCATAGAGACTATTGGTTGGCCAACGCCATAGAGTTGTGCACTTATGGGCATGAGGCACACAGACATGCATGCGTCACGCCACCATCCGCCCCAGACAAAAAGGCACAATGTTCCCTCATTTTACCAGCCAGTAGTGTTGTAGCAGGTACAGTGCAACTTACATACATGTACATCTAGGGAAAGGTCTCAAGCTCCTTCTCTTTTGTTCCTTAGTGTAGGTAAAACACATTACCCATGGGCATGATATACTGAATGCAAATGAAATTAATATTGTTGAATGGAAATTCAAAAAATTTGGAAATGTAAAGTTTGCTGTGCCTGTTTTGTAAGTTCTAACTTGAGTGACTACCTGTATGTAGCTTGATTGGTAATCAGCACCCATGCAAACATGTTTATTAACACACACATATGCAAGCGCCTCAAACCAGCACTGCCAACTGGTCTTGAACACCTTCAAGGAGTAGACCATGTTAAAGGCGGCCATGTGACCCCCCCTTTAACCAATAGGATTATTTGAACTGTCAGGGTTCTTATGAATTAATACTTGTACTAAAGACCTTTGAGGAATTTTCACAACTAATCTATTGGTAAGAAATAACACATTAACATATAATCATTGCAAGAGTTGACTATTAAACTTTACACCTGTACCCCAAATCTCATCAATAAAATTAAGTCATTCATCGGAGAATAAAATAAGATTATGACACATTTACAATTCAACCCCATCCCAGATAATGATCACCTTGTGCACTCCATCCTATTGCAATCAGTGGATACAATAGTCTGCTGGAGATGGCATCTGGCAAAGAGGATTACTGGCCCATTGTTCACTATCTTGGGAGGCATCTTGATTATTAGCAATTGAGGAGAACAAAAGATACAGCCACAGACAGTAAGACCTGATACCATTAATGGTCTCCCATTGTCTGGTGTCTCATACACTAAGTATGGGCTGTATGTGTAGACTCATGAATAAACTTATGAATATAACTGTTCCGGCAGCACAGACACATTCAATGATCTAGAATTACAGTACAGTAGTGTGTAGTTTAATGAATGAATGTATAAGCAGCATTGGTATTCAAAACAGTTTTCCATATCACTTCAACGTCTAAAAACACAATTTGTTGTCACTGAGACAAGAGTCTACTGCAACATTTCTTTTCAAACAGATGAGACTTTTTCATCACAAAGATATTATTGCATTCAGCGATATGATGAAAGGGCAAGGTACACAAAAATACCCATCTTTCCTGACATACCATTCACATTTCATATTCTTCAAAGCTTTCTTATGCACACAGAAAATATGCATCCTACAGTCACACACTGAAAATTCCATCTTATGACAAGCAACATAAATGGTAGACAATGGCACTGTCATTGACACCATAAAGTCAACCTGTGTTTAACTGATTTTTATAATCATTTTACAATGCACTTATTGAAAATCAATAAGCTGTTGTCTGGCAGCAGGCTCTTGAAAAAGGTACACAGGCCTACCTATACTGTACATAGAAAAAATGTTATCATACAGCAAAATATAAAAATCTCCATCATATCTCCCTTCCAAAAAATTAATTTATCTTTCAATAATAAAAGTAGATGTTGACTTGAATACACCTCCCCCCCTCGTTTTTAGATTCTGCATTGTTTCCAATTCTTATCTTGGTTAACATATAGAACGGTTTCAGCATTTTATAATCAGGTGGACATCCAATATTATGGTGTACACAACAAACACTTTTGTGTGAGCATTATTAAAGAACAAAAGTTTATACTTAATAATGCTACCCTGTTGTTAAAAAATCTTTTAGAAACATACCTCATGGAAAATGCCAGAGAGCAGGTTAAGAAGACTTGAAGATGTGTCCTTCTTTAGAATGACCCTTTATAAGATGTAAATTGGAAACACACTCTTACTACTGGTTTACTATGTATAAACCCACTGGCAAAAACAAGCAAGATGGGAACAATCGGTCCACATGATGCTAAGACACGAAATCACTCCAAGTGTGACATCTATCTGCAAAGTGCATTTGATATGCCTGCAAGCAAGACACAATGCCATAGCAGGCTCAATGAAGATGCATAGTACAAGATAAACAGACATATGTGTGTCAATCAATCAATCAATCAAGCGAAACAAACAGTATCATGATAAAACCCACTTTGGATGAGCAAACAATGAGACCCCAAACATCTCTAAAGGTAAAGTAAATACCAAAGCAATCACTTCAAGATGGTAACAAATAAACACACAACAAAAGAGTCATTGATTGCTGTATTCAATACATTGGTCTAGCACTGAGGATGAAGGAATGTGGTAACTGCTTGCCATGGAGTAGTTCATCTAACAATAATTGATGCAACGCCTCAATGGTCAAAGTAATATGATGAGACACCTAGTGACTACATGAATTGAGGAGTCACAACAGTTTGTCGTACACCAAGTACTACTCAATCAGTCAACTTCCTGTACTATGAGCCAATCTTAGTACTGTATGATGAAAAGATTTAATCACAACCTCATCTTGATTCCATATATTTTCAATTGATCAAATGTGGAAATTTCTTGTTTATGTTCAATTCCCCACTAATGGCTATTAGTCCAGTCTGACTCAATATGTACAGTCAACTCTTGTTAATTAGACAAGCTTGGGACTTATGAGACCCTGGTTGATGCATCCGGTTGATAAGAGGTTTTGTGCCTGTTCCAAACCCCCTTGAGTGTTTCTACATGTATGTATATATGTGAAGATACACAGTCAGATATCATGAGGTAATTTTGCAGCCATGTTACGAGCTAATCATTTTTTCAGACCCTTTAGTAGTGAGACTAATAAAAGCTCCAATGAATGATGATCTTCAGCAGTCTGGGACTCTTTATTTCTGGTTTGAAAAAAAAACCTCCCTAGGCCCAGAGGTGCTAGTCCAATGCTAGTAATCCCAGTCAGTGACCACATCAAGGAAGCACTGCTAGGTTGTTAATCCCAAACATCAGACAATTTGGGATTAGATCACTTGCTTAGTTCTCAAGATGTTACAACAGAGAGGATTGGGCACTTCAGCAATCCATGTCGGGCGGTCGGGTTTGGCATAGTGGTAGGCCTATCTTTCCTTGCTTTACATTTCTTGGACCCTGATTTGAATCTCACCAGGGGCACAATGTGGATTGGGTTTTCAGTCCCTACCTGTTTGCGTGGGTTTTCCCTGGAATAATTCTCTGGGGTTTTCCTCCCACATCTAGAACTGAAATTTCCTTCTTAATTGCCTTCTCCCCATTGGCATCTTGGCTAGTATAGTGATTAAGTTCACTTTTCTGAGACTGAGAGTTATGTCTTCATAACCAGAATTAATAAATGAATGAATTGAAATGTCACATCTTCAAACACGGTATGGGCAAAGCAAGTTTGTGATTTTTTTCCCAAGTGATTTATTAATTGTACTATCAAACTGAATTTGACACAAGTAATTTTATGTAATAGATGTTAAATTTGCAATGGTGATAAAGAATATTATTTGGTGTTACCCATAAACCGATGTGTGTAAAGCACTAATACTCAGTACTTTTCCGAGTCCTGTGAAAAAATCCACAGGCATATTACTCAGTTGGAGTTCCAACCCATAGCTTAAACTTTGCAATTCTAGAACAGATGTCTTACCACTAGACCACCGAGATTGCCTGGTAGTAGCAAGAGGTAGGTCGAAGCCTACATTTTAACAGTGGGTACACAATGATTTAAGAGATGTTAATTTTGCATTGGGGATAAAGAATATTGTTTGATTTTACCAAACACCAATGTGTGTAATGCACTGTATACTCAGTAATTTTATCAAAACTGTTTTATTTTTATGTAGGCCTACAGTTATGCTCTGTTTAATGTGGAAACTCCTCCACGTATGTATGTACTGTGCATCCATCTATTTCAATGCACTGTGTGGTATGCACTATATATTGTGCACTAATTTAAGAAGACATTTGGTGGCACAATAAAGAGAGTCCAATGCCTTTACCATCGTACATCTTCCTAGTGAAACAGGAGTTGAAAGTTTGAATGAACCTGAGCTAAGTGAAAAAACTCACAGTGAACCTGCAATCCCAGCAGTATTTCCAAACCACAAAGGATTAAAGTCATTTTTTAAATCTGTCTATTCCCTTGTCTAGTCCACTGTTATCATAAAGTACTTCCAAAGGGACAGAAGATGATGCAGACTCTTTGTGTACGGCTACATAAAAGCTTTGTGACAGCATGCTGGAGATGCAATTCTTATCCCCCATTTCCCTATTAAGGCCATAGTTGCATGCACAGACTGCATGAGAAATTGAAAATATTGTCTTGTTGTTCCAATTTATTGAGGACAATGTACTATGTAGAGACGGCAGAAGAGATTACAAGTACAATGTACATATATGCATTATGAGACTCAACTCCCATTTTAATCAAATCCACTAGCCTTCCACAAGAGATGCACTCTTTATTCTCAATGCCTTTATGTCCTATCTGCTTGCAGTATACCACTACAAACAATTAATAAACCCTATACAAAATAAAATTTGATTGAATCTGCAAAAGACCAAGACTGTATTTTTTTCCTGAAAGTATTTTTGAAATGTTCATCAAAGCCTTCATTTCCATCAAGCAATGTTTGCCATCTAATTCTCCTGAAAGACATGAAGATGTGTGTCAAACTAATCAATTGGTTTTGTGAAAAAGTGTAGCTTATTCAGAGTGGTAAAGAAAATCAAAGTTTCAAAATATACCAAAGCAATTACAAACATTTCTTTTAAATTGGTTCAATCCTTATTAATGGAAAATTTGACTTTTTATTCTTACAGCAAAAAGTCTGCTAATTGTTAAGTTTAAATCCTCGGTCTTTGTTTATGGCGGATAGATGCGAGTCTTACGCTCAGTATTTGCCCTTACAAACATTGCATGGCAAACACTTCAGTAAATTAAGTGGTTGTAGCAATGTATACATTGTCAATCAGCTACAATGCATCTCAGCCGTTTTGCTTACATAACCTTTTTTAACCATTTTTCTGCTTGTGACTTTTGCCCGTTTCTCTAGCATTGTTTTTGTAGCTTTGAGGCCCCTTTTGCGGCAATAATGTGAGTTATAAGTTTCTTCTTATTATTGTTATCTTTACTTGTTGGTGGTTTGTTTAATATCTTGATGAGATCCATTCTGAAACATCTAAACTGTTCTGATTACAACTGGTACCAATTTGTACTACCAGTTTGAGGTGTGATACGTCTTTCCAATTTCTAGCAGACTTTCCATCCAGAATCTCACTCGTTTTCAGTGGTAATAAGTTCAATCGTAACTCGTTTTGGAAAATATCTTTTCAAAATTCAATTGATCAGTTTTTATTTGCAGCATATGTCCATATGAAAGAATAATCATCATATGAAACACAATAAATCATTCACATTTTACGCTATTATTTCAGTTAAAACACATCCTTCCATGCCTTGATCTCTCTGGCAACAAAACAATTATGATCAATAAAGTTAAATAAGAATTGATGGAATTATGAATTTAAGCAACCAACGTACCTGTCTTTTGGCTTCACATCTATCTCCTTGACAAGATGAAGTCCTGCTACCAGAAGATTAGATAAAGACAATGCATCCTGGTATGACTCACATCATTGGTTGTGTGGCTATTCAATTGCCTGGGCATCAATTTTCACAGATTGAGCTGTTGGAACGTCGCTTGTACAGCGTGTCTGTCAGTTTGATTGGACAATCTGTGCATGGGCCACTAGTACATCACCGGACTGTCACTCACTAACACTCCAGAAAAACCCAACACATCTTTGTTTGGCTGAAACTCTAGATGATAAATATGGAAATAGTTTTATCAAAATATTGATGATATTATTGCTTAGTGGGCCTGGGGCTTGGATTAGAATTCAGCAGTGGTTCGATGCAGGGTGTTTGGTTTCATACTAAACAAAAGGGTAGGCACATTTGATGAAGCCAGATGCAGCTCAGCCTCAATCTAATGCAGGAAGGCGAGGAGAGGGTCTTAGATGGACATGTGTGTCCGACAACCCATATGCAGTGATTTGACTTAGTTTCCATGTAGGCTAACTACCTTACCTTAGGGGCATCATATATCAGGATGTAGAACTAGGCAATGAACTCTTTCAGATTAATTCTACCAATAGTCAAGTAAAATAATAAGAGAAGTGCAAACTGCTCCTGCTTATGTTACTAATGATGTAGTAACATACACCACAAAACTAGATTATGCACTAAATCCAGTTTAACTACAGTGTTCTACATTTGTCCTTTTATATTTCTAAAAATTCAATTTTTGCCCCTATGAAAACAGTTATTTGCTTGACATTTTCTTAAACTTTATGCAAGCAAAGTACATATAATAAAAATACCACATAATTTTCTGTCCAAAAGCTTCCTAACCGCAAAATCCCTGACAAAACAATTCTCCTTCTTTTTTGGCCCCAATTAAATGGGATCACTTTATTTGGCTAGTTGGTTGTAGGGCCTATTAAAATGTGTTTAAACTACAGTATGGATATGAATTCACTCTTCCTAAACCAAACATATCTTATACCTCAAAGGTTTTAATTTGGGTTGAACAAAGACAGATTGACTCGAGCAGGACTTGAACCTGCGACCTATGGCGTTCTACCAACTGACTATTTTGTTAATATCTTTGTTCGGAGGGGGCCAGTCAGAAGCCATTCAACCTGTAACTCCTGTATAGCCAGGGGTATAGGGAGACCGCCAACATCAGGCAAGATAGCTCAGTCGAGAAAGTGCAAGCATCTTAACCCAGAGGTAGCAGGTTCAAGACCCGCTCTAGTCAATTTGTCTTTGTTCAACCAAAACCATTTAAAATTAGCCCAGTCAGTTTCCCTTGTGGCTCATTACTTTGATACTTAAAGGTTTTTAAAAGGAATACATCAATAGTTTGGGGAAGAGTTTGCCAAATCCTGCCTTTCATCTGATAAACACCGCCACTTATTTCCACAAACTAGACAAAGAATATCAGGTCATAACCTCAGAAATTCTCAACAACTAGATATTCCCAAAATCAGAACTTCCAGATATAAATTGTCATCCATTCCTTATATGATTAGCCTAAATGCAGCCCCCACTAATTGTGCATAATTGTAAATATTTATTCTTGTCCGCCGTCTTTTCTTGAAATATTGTTGTTTACTCCTAATGTTTTATCTCTAATCTATTTTAATTTACTTAACTTATTTTTGATGTCACTCTTTGTAAACTTAATATTTTTAGTCTCCGGACTTTTTGTTTGGTATGTTTATTAAAACCGAAATGAAATGAAATGAAATGAAATGAAAAAGAGTTAATTAATTCCCATTCATTAGTTTTTAAAACATAGACAACCAAGTACCAACATTTGAAAAATGTATGGAATAATAATATAACAATATAAATTTAAAAAATGTTTTGTTACAAGTTTAAGGCATATTTTGATTATAGCAATCAAGTTTTGATTATAACAAACAAGTATTGTGTAGAGTCTTCAATGCTAATTCCTTAACTTTGACAGTATAGACCCTTCGCATTGGCAACAATCGCTGCACACAACTTTCAGCCAATGATTAAGTCTTCATTGACCTCTGTGAGGGCGCTGTTTAGGTTTTTGATGTCATATGAAAGGGTTTATACAAAGGCAGAAATATTTCTCTTGAGGAGTACAAGTACAAGTACGGATTTTAGAATTTGTGAGCTTTTAGACTGAAACTAAACAATTTGTTTTTCAAAATAATTTTAATAAAATTTACTTGTTTCCATAAATTAGGCCTATATGATACTTTTAGCCAAGTTGTTGGACTGACAGTCCTTATCCTGGCCTGGCCTAACTTTACCAGGAGAGCGAGGCCGACTATAGGGCAAAGCTCATTACTATAGCATTTTACTCAGTATAAAGGGGCCTCCTTACTACAAATTTACAGTTGTCCTAGATTAAAATAACAGACATAATTTCACAAGTAAAATGATGTATCGTCCACTACTAGCGGATAATATTATGACTAATGACCCAATCAGTCACTGGGCACATCCTTCCCAGCATGGTGTGCCTTGGGGTCTGACCTGGGGAATGGTACTAAACAAAGTTTCAAGTTCTTCCCTAGTGGGGTGAACTTCAATCCCCTTAACCCAAATGGGGGTGAATATATCAGTCACTGTCTGTACGCTGTACATTTGCAGTATACTTCAGAAACATTTATTTTCCTGCAATCATTAAAGCTCAAACTCATATTCAAAAATCTGCCAGTGCTGCAGGTTCCGGCAAAGCCTCTAAGCAAAGCTGATGCTGCAGGCAAAGTTCAGCAACAATTATAAGTGGTTCATTCAAGAATCAAAATAAGAATCAGCCAAATATAATAATGGTAAATAAATAAATAACAAATAAAACACAACTAAAATAACATCTTCAAGATAAACAAGTCATCAGTTGCATGATCAGACATGGGGTCCCAGGATACAACAGTTGGAGGTCAACAATTCAGACCACGTATTACATGTTTTTGAAAAACTCTTAGTATTTTTTAGACATCTTTTATAGCATCCCTTTAAATGAACAGGGTTGGGTCAAGGTGGAGGATAATCTGTGGAGAGGTTGAAAGGCCGATTTGCTTCCATAAAAACCATGCCTCGAATGTTACAGCTAAAATTGGCAATGCCTCTGGCCATTAAAGTGTAATTTATCAAAGTCTTTTAAGCTCAGACAGCTGTGTTTCATTTAAGGCTTGTTAAATTGATACATTATGAGTATGGAGGTTGAAAATAAGTGCCTATGGAAATAAACCACAGAGTGAAACTCGTTTTTAGAGAGGGACATTTTGTAATAATTATAGGACGGCTCATATTTAGGTGACAGTTAATCCTAGGTGAACAGAATGGGGACAAACCTCATTGAATTTCAGGTATCTCATAAGTGGTTTTGACTTCTGGTAATATTGACTTGTCTGATGGATGAATTCATCTTGCTTTGTTTCAGCCTCCTACCTTGAGTAGCATTTGTTGTTAAATCACTTACATAAAAGATGCATGTCACTCTGCTTTATACACCTCAGAACAAGGAAATTCATCTGGGCAGAGGGAGGCATTTGAGACAACAGCAGGATGTCTCACTCACCAGTCCTTTTCTGTCGTATTCCTTGCTGAGAACAAGGGTGTACCACACTAAATAGGCCAAAATTCATGAGCTGAACTAATTATCAGTTTTTGTAAACCCACAGTTACTTTTGAATATAACATTTTGAGAGTGATGCAATAGTGTAAATATAACATTCTATGCGAACCTGGGGGTTCTGTGCTTCAAATTTTGAGGAGACTGGATAAGTTTAGGCTTTATTTTGCTTGGGAAGTGGATAAGTGATTCACGAAAACTGGCAACAAATTGGTTTGGAAAAAGCACACTTTCGGAGGCTTTTTTTTTCTCTGGTAATTAGCAAAAATTCCAAACGGCTGACCTGCAAAAAACTGAAAAGAAATCTTAAGTTTAGTTGTCCGAAAATATGTTTCGTTGGTTTTCAAGAGGCTGAGAGACTTTAAATATTTGTTGAGTATTTTTGAATATTTAGCATTAGCATTGGTTACTACTGGAGTTTATTTAGTGTGGTGCACCCACAATGGAAAAGGACTTGAGAGTGGGACGCCCTCTATCATCTCAAAAGTCTGCAATTGGTAATTGATAATGTTATAAAGTTTCACACTGCAGAGTAATAAAAACTGTTTTCTTTTTACTAGTCATTTTTCTAATCGTTGCCTTTACCAATTTGCTACATTTATTGTCAGAATTTAGTTGTTTGTCTTCAAACGAAATAAAATGAGCTTGGTGTTATACTGAATTGATTTTTGTTGAAATTGGCAGGAAAACCTACATACACCAGAACACTGTTGTGTATCTAAAAGTTTACACTATGGTGTCACAAAAACTTAACGTAGGGGTCTTTTTGTGTCAAATCCACACCCTAAACCTCATGGATTTTTCTATAAATTTGATATACCCCGGTATTTGTTTATTTTGACTGTTGTGGGTCATACGGTTTGGCAGTTACAGGTTTTGAACCTTTTTTTCACTGTAACTTCAAACTTTTTGGTTTGGAACAACGGTTGAAGATGAATTTTACCTTAATGCTCTCAAAGTAAACTGTTACACATTGCTTAACTTCCAGACACTCTACTAACTGAGCTACATGTATCTAGTCCAAGGAATAAAATGTACATTGAGGTCTTAAAGGCTGGGTTTGGTAAATGTGAGACCAGTATCCTAACTTGGTGTATCCCAAAATATGCACAAAATAACACACATATTTTGGTTCAATTGGTCATCGCAGTAACAAAAAAAATAATGAAAGAAAAAACACTCTTGTTGCATAGAACTGTGTTAGTGCTTTCATATGGCTGAGAAAGGCTTCATGCCTAAAGCCTTTCTCAGATTCAAATTTTTGGGGTGAAAATGACCTCTTTCTCTAAAACTACACTAATTTAAAGGGGTCATTTCTAACAATGCTTTATGCAATCAGCGACTCTCCAGTGCTCCTAATCAAGTAAGTTTTATGGTCTTTAACTTGTAGAGTAATTATCAAGAGTAGACCATGCCTTTAAATTTATTGTTTACTGCCTTTTAATTTGATTTTGAACAAAGAAAAAATGACAAGAGCGGGACTTGAACCTGTGACCTCTGGATTAACTTCCAGATACTCTACTTACTGAGCTTTCTAGCCCTAATGTTTGCGGTACCCAATTTTGTCAATATATTTGTTCAGGGGTGCCAGTCAGAAGGCATAAAACTTGTAACTACCGTATAGCCAGTTATCCTTGATACTTGAATACATTTTTGAAATAGATGTGAATTGTTCGTTGGAAAAGAGAAATAACGCTGGTACTAGTCTTTTTCAATTGGAGTGTTCTATGTAAAGTAGATGTCAAAGTTGATGATATTATCGTTTTCGTTAACTGCTCTGAAGTGGCAATGGAGTCACCACAGTAATGTATCCTTGTGCTGCTGGAAGGGCAGATAAAGGGCACTAGGGCAAAGGTATTCCCGATAGGTAATGACCAAATGTTTTCTACATCTGGCCAAATATATAAAGTGGACCCCACCTCCTTCCTGTACCACACTGTTAAAATTAATTGTCCCCATCATGGGATACAAGCTAAAGAAACAACTAGAGAAATAAGAATAAGAGGTTAATTCAACTGGATTCAATGCAGGATGATTGGCGTTTCAGCACAATAAACATTTTAAACACAAATATCCCCCCCCACAAAAAAAACAAACCAACAACAACAAAACAAACAAACAAAACATAAAACAGAACAAAATCCAACAACCAAACACAAACACACACAAAGAAAACAATGGCCAAACTGGATACTGAAATTAATGAGAAAAATGAATTCTTTCGATTTAAATAAATTGAACTTACAGTCATTAGCCATGAAAGGAAGTTGGCAAAAAGTTTAATTTCACCAAGTCACCAGCGTTGATGTTGCAAATAATGGAAACAAAATTAAATAAAATTCATGTCTGTCAGCCTAAACTAACAGTTGTTATGACGGACGGCGGGCAATGGTACTAAAATTATGTTGTTTGTGCACAACACATGCAGCTCTGTAATACGAAAGAAATACTGCTTTTAAGGTATTTGACAGTATGTATTTTCCAGCATTTAAGTAAACACAATAAGCACAAAACTAACTAAACTTTCTATCACTGAACATATTCTCCAAGGCGCACTGGCTACTGCATGCTGCCTATCTTCTCTGCTGCAGTCAGGCAAAGTTGGTCCTGGAATATTTTGTATACATCAACTACAACTCAACCCAAAACCATCACAACATTGGGAGAGACTGACATATTCTGAGCATGTTCTGAGCAAATGCAGAATTCTTGCAAGTGCCTTCATTACCCTCTAAATGTAGTGAACAAAAACAAGACAAGTGACGAGTGGCTATCATCAGGTGTTCAACAGATCTAATGGTACCACTGTGAATGCGTTGTGTACCCAGTTGACAGTTTTGGTAGAGTGGAGGATCCTCTCTCTTGCGGCTTATCACATCAACCCATGCGGAAGACCTTACGCTTAAAGTGACAGCAAATAATTTCTCCCTCAGACGCTGCAGGCTGAGTGACATTTTCTTCCAGGAATTTGAACATGTCAAATGCATTACTGACGATAAGAGAGCCATGACTGCATCTGTTGCTTACCGCTTTATAATCCTACTCTCTCAGTCACTGGGGCATTTCCACGACAGGATCCGAAAAACTCATGCTGGAATTCAACATTTAAATCTTACTTTGCATGACAAATCCATGATGGGCCCTTATGACTTGTATTATATTCAAGAAAACCATCTAAAAATCAAATCATCTTGCAGATGTTATCATCTCCAAGGTCATTTCTCATAGTTGATGACACTCTGTGAATTTGTGAACAGCGTGGTGATCATGGTTGTTGTCTTCTGTTATCCAATGAGAGACTCTGTTGCTTTTTGGTGGCATCATGGAGCTCCATGGTGGCAGTAAGTGCATTGGTAATAGCAGATGACTGGATGAATTGTGACAGACCGTGGAACTATAAAACCCAGTGAACACTCTGTATTCATCTTGAAACTGACAGGCATATTTTTCAGCTTGGTCAAATACCATGAGTCATTTGGTGACTTGCTTTATAATAATGTCAGTGAGCTGTGTGTTCTGCCATGATCTGGAGAGAAGATGCTGTGCACAAGGGTGAGCAGCCAATTCAGGCATTGTTGTCTCTACCTTGGTACTATCCTCCATGTTTTTTTTCCAATCTGTACATCACCTTTTATAGCCCATCTCTTCCTTGTAACAGGTCTTTCTTGTTGCTTCCTACCCAACTATTCAAGAAAAGTATCATCTTGTCAACTCCATACCAGTCACACTTCCTCTGAATACTTTTGAGTTTGTGGTTCTTCTTGCCTCCTGTTTCTTTAGCCCTTTTCTCACTACTCTATTCCGCTAGGGCAACCCCGAGGAATGACGGCCAATCCTTTCACACTTGGATCGCTTTACCCCTGATCTACCCTGGCAAATGGGCATACCTCGGGGAATAGCCACCCCTGCTCTGGAGTAGGGGTAAGCCATAAAACCCTGGAGTATTCTTGAAACGTGCAACCGGAACCCCATGGAATAGGGACACATTGGGAAAGTGTGCCAGGGTAACCATGGGGTAAAAAAAAACTCATTCACCCAGGGCCTCCCCAGGGCTGTATTCCACGGGATGAGACATTCAGTGTCACATGATTTAGATTATAGCTTTGCTACAGATGACATACATTTGTACCTTGTGCGTGTGCACATTTATCGATGGCTTTGATAGCGGGGTCACTCTATTTGAACAATATTTGCATCCCAGGATATGGGATGGTCTGAGTGATGCAAATTTTGCTCTCCCAGAATATACTTCTGGGTGGACCTTGCAAAAAGCTGCATGCAAAGTACCTATTCATGGTTGAGTGATATAAAATCTGTTGGTATGAGCATTTTCTCTCACCGATTTGCTGTCTGTTTGTAGAATTTGTGGACTATCTTGATGATATTTTCAGAGATACACCTTGTGCTGTTTCCGCTGTCGGTTGACCAGTAGTTTTGGAGTGATCTTGAACTTTTGCCTTGATATTTGTACTTCTTTGTAACCCTCAAAGCTGCTGGAAGATGTCTTTTATGAACCAAATCAATATTCTTACTGCTCTTGGATAGTTGAGACGTCTTCAGCCTGTGCAATGCTTCTTGTTAGTATTGGATATTCCTTTATTTTGAAGCATCTTCTGTTTCCTTTGAGAGGCTTCAAATCAGCTACAGTGTTGGAGAATATGGCTGGCTCTTTTGATATTACTAACTGCTGTCTATAGCAAGACTTTGATGCTTTGCGTCAGATGATCTGCCTTGGTTTCTTTTCTTACACACCTGTCTTCCAGCTGTTTCTGCTCCTCTTGAAACGGTTTGTTAAGCACCGCCTCCCTTGATTGAGCCTCCTTTAACTCCTCTCAATGAACTTTTTTTATTATTGTTGCTTCTGAAATCTTATCAGATTTCTTTGTCTTTCCCTTTTTTGTCCCTTCATTCTTGTTCATTTGCACCCTTCTTTTCTTGTCATCTTAGCTCTTCGGCATCTCTTCTGTATAGCCCAATGTTTTCTTTGCTTTTCCTTTTGTTGAGTAGCAGCCTGTGTCAACTGCTTTTTCAGTTTACTTGTTCTATCTGTTGATTCAGTCTCTGGTTTTTCTCACATCTTTTGTATTCTCTCTCTTTCTTCTTCTTTTTTGAATTTGCTTTGATGGCTCTCTGAGAGGATGCTCATTTCCAGGCTTGTTTTGTTTTATGCCTTTTGCAGATTGAGAAAATAGAATTAGCTGTTGCAAACTGCTTACCAACCAAAAGGAGCTATGGTATAAAAATGCAACAAATTGTTAGTGGCCTGACGTTTCGACTCTTGCAGAGTCTTTCTCAAAGGCTACTTCTTTCCTTTGAGAAAAGACTCTGCTAGGGTCGAAATGTCAGGCCACCAACTATTTTTTTCCTTTTTCAGCTTGTCTGAGTATGGTTTTTGTTGCTTCATATTCTTTGTATGCCTCAAATATCTCAGGAGTTTTGCATCAATTTTGAGTGTACTGTATTTACTTGATTGCTAGACTCTTAAAACCACATGACCCAGAACACTCAGTATTATTTTGTGTTTTTTAATAACTCTAACCAAACCTAGTATACCAAATTGTTGACATAAATCTTTGCGATTAACTCCTGCAAAACACATTGGATTTTTACAATGTTAACATCAGGAATGTAAAGGAATGCACTGGAAACAATTACATTGACGTGATCCCAATTGATCTTGTCTTTCGGGTCAAATAGGAAGTCAAATTGAAAAAAAATTTGCCTAATTAATCATCAATGCTCTGCAGAACTTGGCATCTAGGCTTATGGTCTTAAAGGGACACATTGCCTTGGATTGGGCGATTTGGGCTTTGAATTAAGCATTTGTTTTGAAATTAATTGAAATGAATAGGGGGCCTACAGGGTGTATGGAAAGATGTTTTAAAAGTAGAATATGATGATCCACAAAAATATGCCATAAAGTTGTGTGGTTTTCCTTATACTTCAGGAACTAACACGGTTCGCCATTGTGGAGTCAAATTTTTGACTCCACAAAATGGTGGACGTTGTTACAATCCAAGGCAACGTGTCCCTGTAATTCCTGAAGATTAGCAAAGAGCCCACTGTTTGAATGACAAGACACAATTTCCTCTTGGTGGTTACCTGTAAACTGACACAGTCCTTTCCTGCACCTTGCAAAGCTACATGTTAAACCATTTATTCTTACATGTTACAATGTATCCTTCATCCAATTTGCCCATAAATAAACTTGTGACAACTTTTCCTTTCTTGGTCTCTAAAACCCACCTCAATTACAATTAAAGTCATTAGGTCTTGATCTTGTATTTTAAAGGGGCTGTGTCATTATACTCAAAGCTGGCCTGTGGTTGTAACTTGTATACTAGTACTAGTACAGAGCATAGCCTGTCGTAACCGGACTTGGTCTTGCGCACCAAATTCAAGTTGGCTGATTCAACACAATGTGAGTTTGAATCTCGGTCCCGCCAATTGTGTCCTTGAGCGAGACACTTAACTATAATTGCTTGTCATTTATGTCCTAATTTATGGATCCTGCCGAATAACAAAGTAAATCTAAGTAGTGTGGAATTTTAAGAACTCTCACCCAGTTACAGCACGCAAACGCTCTCCGCAGTAATCTTACTCCATAGATAAGATATACAGAGGGAGGGTGCGCATGCAGAAAGTGGGTGAGAGTTCATAAAACTACATACAGCCACAGGCCTGCTTAAACATGCTTGATCATGGCGACACACCTAAGATGTCAGGAAAAATACAAAGACAATTTTTTTGTAAATACAGCAGGCCTCAGTCAGAGTAATTTTTTAGGAATAGTACTGTCTTGCTGCAAGTGCAAGTACACATACAGTCACGTAATCGTATTATTTTATAGTTTTACTCGAAAATGTAGGATAGAGGAGTCAGCTGGCAAACTCAACTGCATTGTTTCATCTAATGACTAGGTACACAAGTTTGGGCAGGCACGTTTTGAGAGCATACAGTCACAGTGGCATACATAGGCAAAGCTTTCTTATGATATTGATAGTTTTGTCTCCGCTTTTATCCCTTTTCAGAGAAGACACTTCCCCCACCCCAACTGGCAATGTTGTTCTGTGTTTGTAATTGTAGTTCTTTGTAACTTAATGTATTAATACACGTTTCGTTCTCGATATGGTCACCCTTGGACTGCCACATGTGACATTGTCCACTCCATCGTGGTCGGGGCAAACAACTCTGCCTCCCCATTAATTTTTGTCTGCCATGTCTGTCTCGCCTTGCCTTGGTTTTCGGGGGAAAGACAAATTATTTTTCCAAACCCTGGCAATGACATTATACAGTATAATAACTTAAAATGTAAAACAAATCATCCATAAACCTACCTTTTCATGAGCCGATCTTGTTTCCACAGCACTCTCCTCAGTCTCACCAGGCACACCAATCGTCATAAACACAACAAACCAGGGTAAAGTATATAAAGAAATCTCTCTCTCTCCTAGCTCTGTGCCATACATTTGCCGCAAACCAACCACTACCCGGCCACCAGCTGCATGTGTGTACAGCATTGGAAAATTAATATGGGCAACCTTCACCGCAGAAACACAACAAATAATATTTTTATAACGATATTTGGTATCAAATGACCCCATGTTACTGATAAATCAACTGAGCTATACCCCCCCCCCCGAAAAAAAATATATATATTCGTCCTTTTAAAAAAGAAAGTTTTAAAAAGGAAGTTTTAAATTGGTTATTTTTAAGAGCAGATCTGTGCGAACACGTTTTATATTAATTTGTGTTACGCAAGGCTGCCCATACAAAATGAATGAAAAATTAAAATGTGCGCCGTACATCGATACCTCTCGTCACTAGGGATGTACAAAAAAACGCTGATTGGCTCCTAAAAGTGACTACTTTTGCGCGCACACGCTTGTTTCGAGCAATCATGTATGGCGCAAATGAATCATGTTTTTTACGGTCAAGAAAAATCTCAACTCTCAACTAGCGGGATGCCGCGCGAATAGATGGGAGCGATTCATGCGTATAAAAAGCTTCAAATGTAATGTAGGGCGAGGGGGGTAACTGGAGGGACACTCAGAGGTAATCATTTTGTAGAATTGGCTCGGTAACGGTAGGTAGAATGGGTACGCAATGTTGTTTTGTCTTGAGATACAATTTTGACCATGTAAAAGATGTTGAGTGGGGTCGAAACGTCGCCTGCCCTCCTCACCCTTCTCGTCCCTTTTTCCAACTACGAAGCATAATTTGGGGGTGTATGGCCGAAGTTGAGTTTTGATATTGGAGAAGGATGTACTTGGCAATGATGTATGTTTGGCATGATCATGTGTAGGTATTTTGATGATGTTAAAACTTGTGTTGAGCGACTAACATATGCCCAAACAATCCACTGGTTTGTTTGTATGGAAGTTATGCTTCTGTGCTCCTGTATTTATTTGTTTCTTGATTTCCTTTTTTCTTTTACTCTTCTTTTTCTTTATTTGTTAGGCCTAAATGTGTCTTTGATTCTACACCTTTTCTATATGAGTGTTTTGCCGTTTGTTTCTTTGTATCATATGTACTTTTAATTTCTTTCTCAGTATATTTCGGTTTTCGGTTTTCCCACTTTCGAGCAGAATTTTAATTCAATCATTAGTGTCGTTCCCGAGTCCTATAAAAACACAATACAGTCTATTACACACTTATTTAAATTGTATTGAGCGCACTTGGGTAATCGCATACCCATGTTATAATAGAGCGGTCCAATGTCACCACAGTGCCGACCATTCAGGAGGTCTTTGTGAAACAGCCAATTAGACATTAATTTTTCAAAACAAGGCGAGTTTGGCAGCAGCAGCGTGGTTTCTGGTACCGTCCTCAACAAACCCATAATCACCGTCAAAAGCCGCGGAGTTACCCGACTAAAAACGTTTGTAAGAAGTCGAGAGCAGAAGAGACCTATTGTTCATTAACAGTTGATACAGTTATAATGGAAGTCCGAATGTTAGCAAAACATTAAATCGTGTTTAACTGAGATGAATGTGACATTTCAACATTTCTGCAAATTTCTTTAAAAATAGATGCATTCCATGCTTTGTTTCCATCAACTGTCACACTATTTTTGAATATATGGCCAACATTGTTAAAAACTGTTTGCTTTTCATATGTGGCTTTCCATGGTTTTCCAAAAAAAAAAAAATGTAACCAAAGCTGAAGTGCCGCCTTGTAGTGCGTGCGTTGTCCAAGATGCGTGACAAAAGGTTTCGTCGCTGGTGCTATCTCTTCCATTTAGCGTTATTCAAGGAAAAATCAGGGCACCAGTAATTCCTACATGCAGGGCCCAATTTAATAAAGCCGCTGACGCACAAAAAGTACCTAAGCACAACAAAATTATGCTTACCAGTATAAAGTTACCAACCAAACTACCATGTCACATGTACAATTTGTGACTGGTATCCTGCGCAGTTTTGCTTAGCAGACATTTATTAAGCGATATTGTCTGTTTAAGCAGCTCTATGAAATTGAGGGCGCCTTCATCAGGGAATTTCTTGTATCACAATCACAGACTACCTTTTATATGTCTGTGATCACAATGTTTCATCTTATTTTAACTGCCTGTACGTAGTTTTCTTGCATCAATGACGAAATACACAAATATAATAACGAAATTGAAAAAAAAAAACGTTTGTCTAGGCCCCTACTTGTTTTCATTACGTAAAACTGGTCCACATATGCCCCCATACGGTCAAAATAATGACGAATTGCACGCAGTCAAGAGATATTACCTCAGTCACGCAACGCTACTTCTGACTATTCGCCGAATTACGCGTCGTTCAAATCAAGGACTTTCAGTGACATAAAATGCGTTAGATATTTATTGAGTAATTACTCTGATACCATTTTACCAACAAAACGTGCAAAAATATTTTCCAAAGACAAACGACAGTAAAACAATCGTATCGAGAGTGCCGGGAAATTGCGGCAGA
>CM021546.1:7475234-7487299 GCA_010994315.2 Pisaster ochraceus | reverse complement strand
TGACCATGCACTGGAGCATGGTCGATCTAGTCAATTCAAGAGCTACGTCACACAATCTAGTCACTTCAGTCGCCTACCCGAACTTGCCCATAGATGTTATACATTGAGGTCAACCACAGGGTTGAACAGACATAATACACTACCCCCACATGGCAGGGAATCCTTGTCTCTATTAATGATAGAGCAACCATGATCATACACTATACAAGTCAGGTTATTTAAACTCTAAATAACTTAATACACAACACTTGGTGTAAAATCATTCTAAAATGCAAAACCAAATCCAATTTAGCTTGGATTTTACTACATGTACAAACAATTTTTTTTTTAAATGTACATCTTAAATAAGCAATTGAATCCAAACAGGCAGGCAAATCAGTTTGGTTCCATTCAAGGCTAAGAAATATTACAATGGAGAATAACATACAACTGGCTGACAGTTCACTTTATTTATTTGGAAAGTAATGATAATCACTAAAAATGTATACATCCACAAGGGTAGAAAAGCATGATAGGCTATAAACAGTCTCACCCACACTGTGAGAACAAAAAGAGAGTTGGACAACACAACCAACTTCAAAATCCACACTAAACCATATCAGGCTAGCTGACAAAATTATTTCAATTCTACCCACAAATAACATCTACACCTGAGGGAGCAAAGACCCATCACTATTAAAATATACCATAAATTGGTGAGCACAAACAGTTTGATTACACCAAACCACAAAACTGCTGACAAAAATATTTCATTTAGCAGCTACAATGTACACTAAACTAGGAACCAAAAATTATGTCACTACACGCTCTCAGGAAACAAATTTAGAAATGCAATCAGACATCGTCAAATTCCCATATCACAAAGATTGTGAAGGATAAGTACAAATATATCATAACTATCTCCATGAACCAAACTTTAACAAGTCAGGATATAAACCTGAATAAAAGCATCTGCACAATTATGAAATGTTAGAGATCCAAAAGTCAATACACATGCAGGCACACATTATACACAACAATTTATCAGCATGTAATAGCTGTACAACAAAATACAAGGGGCAATTTCATCCACAAAATATACGGGTTTAAATTTCCAAAAAGTGGAAAACACCAACAGGAAAATTGAACTCTCTTTACACAATGAAAAGTACATAAACGCTAGTGCGGAAAAACCTCCCATCTCTTTCACAAGAGCTGACACCAATTTATGTGGATCAGAGGCAGCTTGAGCTGACACCAGCAGAGAGCGGGATTTCTCTGTACATACACAATGGTATTTGGCCACTGACCCCAGATTAAATATACTGTGGGCCCACCCATGGTCACCAGGACTGCCAAAACAAGAACATACATGCGATAATAAACTGCAACTCCTAAACACTTCTCTACTTTTTCCTTCGCTTCGCCATCTGGCAAACCAATTGATTGCCATTTGAAGCTGAAATGATGGCTATCACTCAAAACAGTCACAGTATGAGAATCAAAAACTTCTCCTGCCACCTCTACATTACAAAAACTAGCAGCTTCAAGAACAACAGGCTTAATAATAAGCAGCTCAGTCTCCTTAAAAAAACCCATCATTCATATGAGAAATCGTAGGAGAAAAAGTAACAGGGTCAGGTGACTGCAGTTCATCAACCCTGTCTGCATAACATTTTTCAAAACACTTGAAAATACTAGAAATGCTAGGGTCAAATGCAGCTTTGATGCTATCGACCACATTGTATTAAGCATCTTCATCCCCTCATGTACAAAATATATGAAGGCACTCACAATGGTTTCAGCTAAAACACTGTTTGACCTTGAAATACTGTCTGCCACAGACATCGTTGGAATAAAATACTAGCAATGTACACGAAAATATGACTTGTTAAAATACAATATGAGGCCTAAATCATAGACTTACAAAACAGTCTGAACACATACAGACAATAAAAACAAGTCAAAAGTTTGTCTAACCAGTAACCACACTGTAGACAAAAAGTTCAATTGTGACTAAAAAGTTCCCAACTGATAAACAGTCTTAAAAAGACTTAAAAGTTATACAGTAATATGGCAAGTCATTTAAATGCACAAAAAGTCCTAAAGTATACATTCAGTGGTGCAAAATGTATGAGAAAAATGTGGTTAGCTGAAAACCTCAAATACAATAATATGTGTGCAACAATAAAACTAGTTGACCTTGATCTGGCTCTAAAAGTATCTGTTTCAAAAAATCATGAATCTTAAAGATCCACAAGAGACACAACTGCCTTTAAACTAAAACAGATCTGCAAAGCTTGGATAAAAATGTCAAATATTACATACAATATTCTATAAATAGAACTTTACAACACTAGTTGCACATCATGTAAACAAAATATAGATTTCAGTCAATGAAATCCCCACGTTGATAAAGAAGGCAAAAGTCAGATTGTGACCATCACATCCATAGTTCGCGGAGAAAACTTAAAGACCAGGGTTTCAAGTCCAAGCAAAAAACGACTTCATTGTTGAACATTTCAACTTATATTGATAAAGGATAAACAGTAGCATTACCGAAAAACGTATAATTTTTTTAGAAAACTCAATCCTGTCTACGATGCCATTTGCAGAGACACGGGAAGGAGGTAGGTCCTGTATTTAAAAAGGACGAGCTTTCACCAAAATAAAATAAATGTTAAATCCATATGATGTCTAAAATATGAAATAATCTCCCACACTTGAACTGATTTTAATCCTCCATTCAACAGCAAACAATACAAAATAGTACACTACAGTAACACAGTCACTTATAATATAAAAAGGGTGAAAGGTCAACACAAAACAAGGCTGGCTACAATACCTCGGTTGAACTAGCCCACAAATTTAAGATATTTCTCTTAAAAAAAAACCCCAATTAGATAAAAAACAATACTTAGGGATAGCTCATTAGCACTATAACACAATCCCTCCCCAGATAAATAGTTTTAGATCGCCCTGCATGTTTTGGGCAGCCACTGCTCTGGTGACCAGTCGTTCTGCGGGCCCTCGACGGCTGCTCACGGACCTGCCTGTATTGGGGTTCTTTTTACCTTATTTTCTGCCTGGTTCCGAGTTATATCCTGTTGGAATCTGGACGGGCAGTGCACATTTCTTGCTGGGTGTGGCATCACAACGCCTTGAAATAAATTACGAATTTCAAAGCTGAAACAAAAAACTTGATATCGCCAGTTTAACCCAACACCGAACCCAAAAACTTAATGTTGACTTGAACCAAGTGAGGCGTCCCCCTCAAATACAGCGTGCCGACGCTTTTGTTTGACATAAGTTTACCTGAATGGTTGAAAAAGGATTCACTGCCAATTTGCAAAAGGATCCCCAGATACGACCTGGAAAATGTGCAAAGTCAATTTGGCAAAGACCAACTGGACAGGATTAGGATAGCCCACGTAACATGAAAAAATCACACTTAGGCCTATCCCTCAGGTGGTGCCATTGAAGGTGAGTGTCCATTGAATATCACTCGAAGTTGTGTGGTTTTCTTTTTACTCCATGAACTACACCTGGTCTGCCATTTTTTAGTCCACTTCAAATTTAGTTTTTTTTTAAAGGGTGATGACAGTATTGGTTTACCACAAACATTTAGGAATGATTGCAGTAGTTACTGATTGGATACGTGGTTAGTGGGTTAGTTTGATCATTGATAGAGCCAGGTTCGTTTGTTTGTTTTCGATGGTTTCGGTGGTGAAAGTTGTGGGTTCTAGGGGCTTCTTTGCGAGTACATGTACATTGGTACCGTTAATACCAAGGCGTTATTACCTTTAATTTCTGGCTGTTGCTCAGCTTTATTGTTTTTTGGCAGTGTTGCACGTATACACGACTTTGACATCCTTGTAGATTTGTGTTGTGATGAGTCTGACAGCAGTATGGATGAATTGGATTAGCATTCTATCAGATGTTGTGCAGAGAAATTGTTCCATTTTTATGTTCTCCAGTTCTCTAGTATGACTAGATAAGGATCATTTTGGAGTGCTGCCAAACACAAGTTTAGTGGAATGGGAAATGCAACATGAAACCCCCCTCATGATATTTTCAATTTGTGTCTACAGGCCCTGTCGTCGCTGTCCTTATTCTGATCCTAGGGAGCCGCTTTGTCTTCATCACTGGGGGTATTTTGGGGAGCATTGGGATAATCTTAGCGTCTCAGTCAGCCAGTGTTGTGCAACTTGCAATTTTCCTTGTTCTGGTGTCAGGTAAGAATTAAATTAAATTTCGAAGACAAAACTCTGGTTTTGAATTGATGTTTCGCGTCCAATCATCAATGAACGGTGCCGAACTGTACAACTTTATCCAGGCCTTAATGGCTACACGGTTGACAATTTTAACAGAAAAAAGACTTGATATCTGGTGCATTTATGATATTGATAAATATATCAATGTGACCAAATGTCCTTTTTTAATGATGAAGAGGGGATAACTCTTTGTTGCCCGAGTTTGTTGTATCATGTAAAACAAATGCCTTGGTTGGTAACAATCTCAGGACTCTTCACTGCAATACGTATGTGCATTATAATAGTTAGGAAGGAGTGTATCTTACCCTTGCTCTACGATCCTACCAACCGATATACAAATTCCGTAAAATAGTTTCAAGGAAATGATCAGCAGATCTGTTTTCTTTTCAGGTATCGGAACAGCATTCTGTGGGTTTAGTGCCTTCGCCTTAATGGCATCATACTTCGCGAAGCGGTACACGGTAGCTAATGCTGTATCAACAATGGGCTTTCCTATTGGTATGCTGGTGGTCGGTCCTATTACTCAGATCCTACTAGACACATATGGTTGGAGAGGAGTTACTCTGTTAATGGGAGGGCTTTCCTTCAATCTTGTAGCATGTGGAGCACTAGTGACGACGAATATTTTACCGTCAGGTCCTAGAAAATATCAAGAGGTTGCAAGTAGTGATAAGGATGAGACTAGCCTTAAGCTGAATGAAGAGAAAGTGCCTACGGATTCTGGCTCTATTAGAAATGAAACCAAAACTTCAACTGAAGATATTGAGCCAAGACCGGATACTAAATGCCATCCAGATTTCTATTCCTGCCAGAAATTTTCTACCATGATGGATTTTTCAGTTTTGGTAAATCCCAGATTTATTTTAGTCACTTTGGCACGGTGCTGTTGTGAGATTTGCTACACCTGCTGGGTGGTGTTCATGGTGTCTCATGGTCAGTTTCAAGGACTGAGTTACGTACAATCGTCTTTACTACCTACAGCATTTGGAGCTGGAAATTTACTCGGCAAGATAGCGATTCCGCTACTTGAGAAAGGTGGCTTCGATCCAGTCTCATTAAATGTGGCTTTCTTTGTGAGTAGTCTCTTGAGTGTTTTCTTTACTGTAGCTGCATTGATTGACTCATTTGCTGGCCAAATGGTATCTTCAACCTGCATAGGATTTGGTTTTGGTGTTTTCTTTCAAGCAAATGACGCTTTAACCAAGACACTTGCAGAGGATGATCGTATAATCAGTATTTTTGGATGGCGAGTGTTGTTCTGTGGTTTTGCTGGAATCTTAGGGGGATTACTTGGAGGTTAGTCAATTTAGTTTTATCTATTGTGGTACAAGTTACTCAAACAGCTAGTGTTTGGTCCTGTTTGTTAGATTTTATAAGACTTGTAAAAATAACAAACAAAGGCTACTTATAAGGTACAAACCTTTTACAAGATTGTTAAAACTTTTAATGCAACATTTTGACACCACTTTGATGGGATAACTAATTAAAACCAAAGTGGATTCATGGTGAATGTCAAAAGAAAAACACTGAAAGTTGTCATGCGATGGGGTGTTGTGGTTGTCAACAACACATATCATAGAAGAAGAATTTTGGGTGAACATCTTTTGGGAAATGGTAATTAGTGTGTTTGTAAATGAAAGTACCTGTTTGAAACTGCTTATAATATGAAGACCTTTATAGATGTTTGTCCCTAAAATATAAAGACCGTTTCATTCGGGTTGGTATGTTTTCAATTACGCTGTTTGCAAGTTAATGGTGCAAGTCATGTATATTGTGTTAAACTTTGTAAGTAAGAATGGTGTTGCGTTAGACATTTTGCAGGTAAGCAAGATTCAATTGAAGTATTGATATTGATACAAGTGTTTCTATCTCTTTACAAAATTACTACAAATAAGATTTAACTTACATGACAAGCTAAATTTCAAAAAGATATACCTAATTATAGATATTATTGACAATCATTACTCTCAAGGTAAGGGTAGTGAACCCATTACCATCTTCAAACCTAGTTTAGTTTTAAGAGACAAAAATTGCAAATTTGAAATGTCTTCATCATCTTCTGAACATAGGTGACCTCAGGCATATGGGTCACAATACTAGGTATTTTTGAGGGACCCTTGGTTTAATTACCAGAAAATATAATAGTAAAATAAAAATAAAAACAGTTTTCTATATGTTCTTTACCACTTCACAACCTTTGGAGCACTGGTGCTTAATCCTGCTTTCTCAAGTCATGTTAGTTAAAGACACTGCTGAAAATAATCCAACAAAAACATTGTTAGGATCATGCTGTGTTGTGGAAATGATGTAAATTAGTGAGATATCAGTGTTCTTGCAGGTAATTGCACTGAGTGATTGTTAAATATTACATGCTTGTAGATCAATTTCCTGCATGATTACAGGTGCGGGTTTCTTTGCTCATTGTAGTGACCCACAATATTTATATCAACGAGGATATATCCTTTTACTCTTTCTTTTCTTTCGTTATATTTTAGGTTGGCTGTATGAGTGGACGGGGAGCTTTCAAGTTACGCTGTTTGCATTTAGTGGTCTAACTGTTCTGCCAATACCACTATATCTTATTGACTCTTTGTTTGCAAAGAAAACAAAACCTTAGGACGGTTTTCCACCATAGGCCCTATACTGAACAAAGCAGATATTCTGAACTGTTGAGAATTGATGTCAAATGCAGTCTTGACAGTGAGGCCTACCTGTACAACAATTTGATTTCTGTTGGTGGATGATGCATCCTCTGGAACTGAGTTTCTCCAACTGGCAGTAGTTTTGTATGATAATAAAACATTGTGTGCTTTTCCATCTGGTTTGTATGGATCCCCAAGGTGCTATTACCATTTATCCAGGAATGAGATTAACTTGGCAAGTCAACTTATGACGGCTATATCCAAACAAATACAACATTTCTGAAAAACAACTATTGTTTATAGTAGCCCGAGGAACGTTCAAAACCAATGAGTGCCGATGACAATCAAAGACGGTCAAAATCCAATTCTTTTATAACACAAAATAACGGCATTAAAATGATGAACAATCCTGCTATTGCTTTTAAGTTGGGAATGCACGTGCATGAAAAGGATGAAGTCTGGATCCGTGGTACTTTACATGTACCTAAACCAATATACAGTCTAGACACAGACACAATGCATGTTGTACAGCATACATCGTAAAGAGTCTGGCTACCCAGTTTATGCGGCTGCGAGTCGATGCTTTGAAATCAAAATGACAATGCCAACAAGAAAATATACGAGCAGTCGTGATAGAGGCCAAGATCTACTGAACTGTCAATAGAGGCATATAATAAAGACTGGTGGTAAATGGAATTGGAAAAACTTGAAAAAACCAGTATAAACTGGTGTGAAGTATAAAGTGGTTAAAACGCTTAAACAAATACTGAGAGTCAAATAAAAATCTTCTTAAAATTTGAAATTGTTAAGTAAAAGCTAGACGCAGTAGCTGAGAACTGTATTCTCCTTGTTGAAGTTTTGACATGTGCGATAGTCTTGTCTTTCTTGTCTTTACTGCACAAACTGCTGCTACTGGGCTATACGCGCAGGCAGACCCTCATGCATGTAAGCTCTTACTTCAAATTGTGCTCCTATTCAGAATAGTACGACTGCAGGATGTCAACATTTTAAGAAAGGAGTACAGCCCTTCATTTACTGGGTTCAGGTTTAAGTCACAATAATGACGTATTTCATGTAATTCTATACCGATCTTTACATTTACATTTTTAAATTCATAATCAATATATTTATACTGTGTGCTATGAAGAACAGGAAAGCCTAACATTTTTAATACCTACATTTTGGAAAGTACTGATTTTTGGGGGAAATACCGATGTTTTGCTTTGGGGGTAGGATAGGGCCTGTAACTGATTTTGCTCGTCGAAGGTTTGGAGAGCTGTGGAATATGTATCCTGGCGACTACCCCGCTGTGTCTTTCGCCGAGTCGAAGGACTAGCAGTGTTGCTACTCTGAACAAATGTTTCTTCCCAAGATGACCACCTGAAATTTCCCAAGATTTCCAAAGCATACAAAAATTCATACAAAACCCATATAATCACAGTAAATTGCATAAGTTCGTCAAACAAATCAATGATACAATATTAAAACTGTCACAAAAAGTGAAATAATTTCAACTTTTGAGTCTTGGTTCTTATGCAAAAAACAACAGTACAATGAATATCTTGTTTGCGCATGCCAAAATTACTAAGGGAGCAGAACACATCCGTGCACAAGCCATGTACGTGTATGTACAAGCTTTTGCAGCTACGTACGCGAACTATGCTTCATTTTATCAATTTTATGATCCAATGCTTTATACTCAGCATACCATATTTCAGTCTGTGCGTTTCATGCTTGGATCGGCGGTTGCCGTGCATACGTGATGGATCAGGCTAATGTGCGTGTACTGTAATGTGTTGACGGTTAGACATGCTGGCCCATTCTGGCAATTGTGATGTGTGAAGCTATTTATACTGGTTTGGCGGATCAAGATGTTTAAGCCAACAACCAATCAGCATAGACGTAGTGGCGAAAACGATTTGATTGGTCCTAACGTAAGAAAGGTCAGCCAACGAGAGCATAATATTGGCAAGTCGCTTGTTACCTTTTTGGAGGGAAATTTTTGCTTAGCGTCACTTTGTCACAGCTTGTGATTGAAGTCAACCTTTATAACCCGCCTCCTCCCCTATGGCTCCACCTTTGAAAGGGCAGTTTTTGCAGAAAATGACAGAAAAATAGCAAAGGTCTTATAATTTCATTTGTAGGAAAAATTGTATCACTTAATTTCTAGTTGTAATGGCCAAGATTATGTAATTTCTCTTACGATAGTGCCATCTGTGTTTCGGTTGGGCTATCTTGCCTGTCCCCCTCGTTTTCCAACTTGGGGAATTTCTGATGTGTTACTAGGACTGGGTGAGATACACTTTTCTCTTTTTATCAGTTATAATTAATTGTAAAGGTTCCGCGGGGGCCATTCTTCCCCCTCGTTTTCCAACTTTGGGAATAGCATTTTCGGGTATGACTTTTTAAATACTTCATTGATAGGTGCACAGTGTGCAAAGGTGAATGGTTCAGGTAAGGTGCCTGACATGTTTTTGAACTGTATTGGGGTCACTAGACCCCCACAATGTTCATGTGTTGATACACCTGAGCGTAGTTGTCCTAGCTCAGCTTTTGTTTACATGTATGTTGGTAAGGATGTGGTACCCCCCTTGGTGTGGCCACTTTGGTAAAAGGGCGTGATTGTCCTTGGTGTGGTCACTTTGTTGAGGGCGTGGTAATCCTTGGTGTGGCCACTTTGGTAAAAGGGCTCGGTATAGTCCTTGGTGTGGTCACTTATGTTGTTGGAGTGGCCACTTTGGTAAGGGCGTGGTAGTCCTTGGTATGGCCACTGGTATGTTTATTGTTGTCCATCGGTTACATGTATGTTTTGTTGGTATGTCTAAGCCGGTTGACAGAGGTAGAAATCTGATTATTGATGTTGTGAAAGCTGAAAAGCATTTCTCGTTGATTAATATCTATGCTCCTAATACAGAACAGAGTCAATCTTGTTTTTATACCGACTTGAAACAATTGTTCCTCGAAAGAAATGTTGAAAACAATGACAACATTATTTTAGGTGGTGATTTCAATTGCGTTTTAAATATCGATCTTGACAAAAAAGGTGGTACAGAAAAAAACAAAAGAGTGTATTATGAATAAAATTAATGATGTCATTGATTTGTTTGATTTTATAGACATTTGGAGATACAAAAAATCCCAATGAGAATAGATTTACCTGGAGACAACGGAACCCTCTGATTCAATGTAGGCTGGATTATTTTGTGATTTCTCACAATTTAATTGATAATGTTACTCGCACAGAAATTTCTCCTGGTATTAGAACTGATCATTCTGCTATTTCACTTGTCATTAGCTTGTATAAAGACCCTGGCAAAGGTCCTGGCCACTGGAAATTTAATAATTAGTAGTTAAATGATGTTGAATATGTTACAGAGATGGGAAAGAAATTAATGCAGTGGACCAGTGAACCTACAATCACAGATGTTCAAGTGAAATGGGAATTTGTTAAATACAAGGCTAGGTTCTATACGATAGACTATGCAAAAGAGAAGAGCAAAAAGAAAAAGGACAGATGGCTGAATTGACCAGTAAGCTAAATCACTTAGAGAAAAAACTTACCAATAATCCAAATCAAGTTACGTTCCATGAAATTGAAAAGGTTAAACTTGACACTGAGGTTCTTGACTCTAAAGTTGTGGATGGTATTATTGTCCGGGCAAGAATCCGGTGGTCTGAAAAGGGTGAGAAGAGTAACAAGTATTTTCTAAATATGGAGAAAAGGAACAGTAAACGGAAACATTGCAGGCGTATAGTTACTGAGCAAGGTCAAGTGATTACAAATCAATTTGATATTTCTAAAATGGATTCTTGTAATCTACAAGATAATAGGTTTTTTAAATGTAAAAATATGCCTATCCTCAATGATGAAGACAGAGGTACATGCGAAGGTGACATCTTTCTTGAAGAATATTCAAATGCCCTCAACAAGATGCCTAAGAATAAGAGTCCCGGTAATGACGGCCTGTCCAGTGAATGGTATTTGTGTTTTTGGAACTTCATTGGACAATTTCTGGCTCTGGTTTTAAATATTGGTATTAATAAAGGGCAAATGTCCTATCCTCAAAGACAGGCAGTCATTACTCTCATTGAAAAAGATGGCAAGGATAAGCGTAAACTACGAAAATGGAGACCTATCTCCTTATTAAATGTAGATTATAAAATAGTCTCCAAAGCGCTTACATCTAGGCTTTGTAAAGTGATTTCGGGCCTCATTCATAGTGATCAAAATGGTTTCGTGAAAGGTAGATATATAGGGGAATCCGTTAGAACTATCTCAGATATGATGGAATTTACAAAATTTTGAATTTGCTATAGCTGCAGAGAAAGTAAACTTTGAACATAGACTTTAAAAATATTCTTAATGTCTGGAGAGGAAGGTGTTTAACCCTTTCTGGTAAGATCCTTTTGATTAAAACCTTTGCATTGTCACAATTTGTATACTTGGCATCTTTTATCCACATACCTTGTCAGGTAGTTAAGCAGATTGAATTTATTGTGTATGATTTTCTGTGGAATGGGGGCAAAGGTATGGTTAACAGATCTACAATTATAGGCGACATTGAAGAAGGTGGTTTGAAAATGGTAGATGTTAAGTCTATGTTCAAAACTTTACGTGTAAAATGGACTCAGAGATATAACAACATCAATCAAGCAGCTTGGAAGTCCATGTTGAGTTATTTCATTACTCCTTACGGGGGAGATCTTGTGTTCCACTGCAATATGAATTGTGACTAAGTGAAAGAATGGAAGAATATTCCTATGTTTTACAAGGATATGTTTAATTCTTATTTTGACTTGATGCAACATGATAACATTGGGGTTTACTCACAGTGCATCTGGCATAACCAACGAGTCCGCATTAACAACAAACCCTGTTTTTATGAAGGTCTTTACTCTAAAGGTATTACGCTGGTCAGTGATCTGTTCCTTGAAGACGGAAGGATTGTTCCATTTGATAAATGGGTAGACAAAGGGGTGTCAAAAAATCTTTTTTTGAAATGGAGAGGACTTATTTCAGCTGTCCCTCGGGTGTGGCAACAGACTCTGAGAGCGGGCTTTAAAAGGGAAATATGCACTGCCCATGGCCTTTCTGGGCTTGTTAATGGAACAACCCTTGCAGTTAACTCAAGAGCAAATCCTTCTACAAAAGAAATCTGTAAAATGTTTA
>CM021546.1:7442323-7457837 GCA_010994315.2 Pisaster ochraceus | reverse complement strand
GGGTTGGGTGTGCCCTCATAATTTAAGTCAGTCCTACTGACATGTTTGGGGTCATGTGTGCCCTCACAATTTAAGTCAGTTCTACTGACATGGTGGGGGTCAGGTGTGCCCTCATAATTTAAGTCAGTTCTACTGACATTGTTTGGGTCAGGTGTGCCCTCATAATTTATGTAACTTCTACTGACATGGTTTGGGTCAGGTGTGTCCATAATGTTTACCGGGGTCAGGTGTGCCCCAAGTGCGGTTTTTACGTGCGACAGGATTGCCAAACAACTTTTCGGCATCCTGCACAAATTTAGTTGTTGGCAATAAAAACAGTTTTCAAGGCTATGTAATTCAATCAAACAATTTGTTTCTTGGTCTCATTCAACTCTGTGTATAAGTGCTAATTAAACAAAGAACTAGTTAAAGCATGGAGGGTTGTTACACACTATACAATGTTATGTTTTGTTTGTTACAATTATTTCTCCCCCTGCCGTCATTATATTAACGTTTTAAAAACACTACTGCTTTATTGTTGTACAAAGGCTGGGCAAGCTGCCCCCTTTGTTATCTATGTCAAGCATTTAAGCATTGTAGGCTTATGCCATTTTGTAAATTGTTAAACACACTGCTGTGTTGTCGTAGTGTTTTATGGAGGCTGGGCAAGCTGCCCCCTCTTGTATGTTGCAAGCTGCCAATGAATCCGTGCCTAGTAAATTGTTTTGGGGGCAAGCTGCCCCTTAATTTGTTCTCTTTCAGGTACCATATTTTGCTAAAATGGTCACTGATCAGTGTCAGTTTGCTAATAAGATCAGTTAAAGCTGTGCCAAAAAGTCAATCAGTTGGTTTGTTTATCTTATTGGGGTCGTCTGATATAATATCAATTACTTTATTCATTATGATTTTAAAATGACATTTTTTATTTCATAGTTATATTGTCACTTTGTTAATGTTTAACCCAATACATGAAACTATAATCTTACAAAATGTATGCTGCTTAACACAGGATTGAATAAATGTTAATTACACTAGCTCCAATTATGCATGGGGTTTAATATTTTTACACCCATAAATACAACAATTTTATGAGAGGCACTTTGTTATTGAAGCCAACAATTCAAGTACAAATTGTCAAGACAAAGCCAAGCCGATTTCAAAAATAAAATTATCAGACAACAAATGCCAATATTTCTTATACCAACGCTTGCTTATTAAGAGTAAATGTTTACCAAAAGGGCTGTAGGTCTTGTAGACTTACGCCCTTCATCAAATTGTTCTTTTTGTTTTCTGTATATTTTTGCTGGTCTTGGCTAGGTCTTGGTCCTTGAGGTCATGCACTGTGGGAATCTCACACTATTTCTGTGGGAAATAAGAATTTGGGGGATTTTTTTCCTAATGCTATCCAATATTGAAAAAAAAATCATGCAGCATCTTTACATACCAAAAAGTAAACGCTTCATGAACGTTTGTATAAATAAGTACTGCTAAAGATGTTAAGTCATTAATTACAGGATCGATATGTCAGTCATTATAGAAACAAAAACACACACTACAGTATAACAAGTATAAGTAGTGGTGGGCTCATATTCGGTAAATTATGAAGACCAAGGACAAAACAAAAAAGGAAAAACAAAAGGTCTCCACATGGAAATTCTAAAGACCGGGGTGCTCCACAAGGAAAATCATGTACAAAGTCTATTGAAAACTCTTAAGTGCAGGGACAAAGGAAAGAACAAAAGAATGCTCCACAAGGATGCATTTTTGAGAATGTGTGTGTTTTAATGAAGGTTGGCATTGTATGACTATAAACTCATTAAAACAAATTAAAAACCCTTTACGGGAAGAAGATGTTAGGAAACAAAGTGTATGATTATTTTAACTAACAAACTAAGAAAACAAAACAAATTAAAACTAAGATTGTGAACTTTATGAGCCCATATTCTACTTAAATAAAATTATTTTAATTTTGGCAATAGCTTTTAATTGAGTACCACCCTGTACTGTGTTACACATAATTTCCAGCTCTTTTAGCAGTTTTATATTAATCTATCACAAAGAGGCTCAATGATCAAGGATGACTAGTTTACTTCAAGTTTGACTCAATGATAAGTACATGTATTAAAATAAACAAACATTAAGTAGGGAGAAAACAATGATCTCTGATGCTACATAATGACTTAAAACAATGAATAGATCCTCTAATTTGTAAATGTGTTAGTATATGTTGGAGTCCATTGAATTTTTTGTATGCACCTTGAAAGAAAGGAAACACAATTTCACAGCAAACAACTACGCTTGCTATACTTCTAGCAAGAATTAAGAGATACAAACATTAATCATTTAGAACAAAAGAAATTATGTTACAGCAAAGCAATAATTAATTATGTGATTTATAGCATAGTTTGATACACACTGCACATCAGATATGTCTACTTGTTTTTACACTTTGAAAGGAAAATAAAACATTACTGCACAGCGCATACTGTGTCAAGGTTGTTTTATCTTGGTCCCTAGGCATTTTTCCATTGCCCTTTTTGAATTGAGTCTATAGTTACATCAGGTTTTGATTCCTAGGCCCTTATAGGGACTTCTTGTGAAAATCTGCCTTCTTGTGCAGTGGTACAGACACTGAACACAATAGTATTTTCTTTTTTTTACATTATGATTTTTCCCTCATATATACACATAATCATTACACACTTGTATGACTTTCTGTACAAAGCCCACTAATGTTGATTTCGTTCAAGTTGAAAATTTAGTCTAATACCTGGTTTACATCAAAAATCACTTTGCACAGACTTGATTTAATTTTATGCACTACATTTGGAAGACTTATATGAACTCTGAAAACTCATATAATTTTGTATTTCATAGTTTTCAATCTACAGCTGTACGTCTGCAAATTTGCAATATGTACAACTTAAACCTTTATTAATGTAGAATACTACACACAGAACGGAGGAATGGCTTAAAGACTAGCAACCAATAGCCATTGATGAGTAAGATTCTTTGCATAACATTAATAAGTGCCACAATTTTATAAAAGGCACTTTGTTATTGAAGCCAATGATATGTACATGTATTAAAACAAACATAAACAGGTAGGGATAAAACAACGATCTCTGATTCTACACAATGACTTAAACAATTAATGTAGTTATCATGTAAGAGATACAAACATTAATCATTTGTAAAACAGAAATTGTATAGCAATTTAATCATAATATTCTGAGCTTTAGTTCCAGGGGACCACGATACATACTCTCCTGCAGATATCTACATGACTTTGTTCTAGAAGTACTTAATTTATTTATCTCTAACCAAATCATGGAATTTATGTACCATACTGGGTTTAAACCAAATTACACAGCAAACAACTTTGTATCCAATATTTCTAGCAAGAATTAAAAGATACAGACATAAATCATTTAGAAGTAAGGAACTGTTTAATAGCAATTAAATCGTACAACGCATCCAGTCCAGCAGATATATACAGGTATTGTTTGAACTACTTAAGTTTTTAATCGTTCACAAAGGCATGAACTTGGGTACCACACTAGGTTTTCCCTAACATTATGTCCCAAACTGCCCTAACTGAACAGGCAAAGCCAGAAGATGTTATTTCATAACTTTAGTAAACATTACTGGCATACTAGCATACTTAAATATTAAATGAGGTGGCACTTACTAATTATATGTGTTTTCAGGTTTTTTAAAATCTTTTACCCATTACTAATTTACACACGTGAGATAGCACTATTTACAGTACCAATCCATTAGGAATACAAACTGAAGTATTGATACTTAATATAACACAGTTCTTATAGCATTTGGCACACACTTTCCACAATCTTTCACTGTTTGAAAGACAGGTTGCAAATGTCTTCTTCCAAATGTTACAGAATACAAATTTTCAACTGGAAGTGCCTGTTTTCTCCTTGCAATTATATTGGTGTAGAATAAGCAAGTTTGAGTTTTAAAGTTTTTGAATTTGAATTAATTGATAAGAACAGATAAATGTACGCTGGAGTTGATTCTAAACCAAGCGTATTACAAGCAAGAGAGAGTGCAAACAATCACAGCGAAAACACATTCTCCTCTCAATTGTCACCCTCCTAAATTAACATGTGTCCGCCATAACAGCTTTAAACTATTTTTTGTGTAAGAATAAGTAGCCCCTAATTTGATTGTGCCAATTGAAAATAGACGTTAGAAATCTTACACGTTGTTTAAACGAACAACCTTTTGTAGAAATTTGCCAGGAAAACTGGGGTAGGGGGGACTGGAAGTATAAAAGCTTGAAAGGAAAAAAGGTCAGGTGAATATCATTACTGCCCCAATGCAAGAAACACTGAGGCAAACCACTAATCTTAAAAATGAGGGTCAGGTTCTAATATTTATTCTCTGAAACACCAGAAATAAATTTGGAGCACCAGCCTCTGGGCCACGACATTTAAAAATCCATTTGAAACTCTTTATACTTGACATATTCTTAAACTTGACATATGCATTAATTTATCTCTCTAGTCTGATATGAATTGTTTCCTTCATTAGCCCCAGAAAAATAAACTACCATTAAAAGTTTCACTGTCCAATTGGACAAAAATATGCACAACACAACGTTTTCATTTTCCCTTCTATTCCCAAGGATATGTATATGTGTGTACAATACTACAATAAATGATTACATTGATCAGTGATAAATACACTGATCCAGCACTCAGGAGCTGGACCCTTTGTTTACTTTCATTAACAATTGTCTGTTGTCTTGTCTTTTAAAGAACAGTATGCTTGTTATCTTTCTCTTTAAAAACTCAACTAGATCATTCCTTCCAATCCTCTCCAGGTTAGATGATAAAGTGCTGAAAGCTTCCTTTCCAAATGATTTAAGTCCATGCTGCCACTTCAATAACATACAGCAAATCTGGTCACTAACACTCCCAGCACCTTCATTTTTCACTGCAGTAAGGTCATCATTAATAATGCCTAAATATGTGGCCAAGTTTTTCCAATCCGGACCTAGCTTGTCAGCTATATCTGTTAGACATATCTGAGCAT
Source organism: Pisaster ochraceus (assembly GCA_010994315.2). Taxonomy (NCBI): domain Eukaryota; kingdom Metazoa; phylum Echinodermata; class Asteroidea; order Forcipulatida; family Asteriidae; genus Pisaster; species Pisaster ochraceus. The sequence goes on along the minus strand of CM021546.1, from coordinate 7,452,797 downwards.
CTAGTTCCATCTGAAAGTAAATGAAAACAATTAGTTATACATACAATTAAAATGGCATAAACAATAACACATGTAAAACCTCTAAGTTTAATTGTTTGAACCTCCCTTACCCCATTAAATGGTTATTTTTAAAATGTCGACTGTACATGTATGTTCAATTCATTCTTCTCTAAAGTGATGTCTCAAGTGAAGCTGATACTCAGTTTTTAAGAGGTATTAGTTTTCAAAAGAAATGCAATTTCCCCTCAACTCTTCGTACACCATAATCGAAGATTGAAACTGAATTGAGCCTTGAAACTAATCAGACCATTGAACCTCAATTTTGAAGGAGACAACATTTTTATGACGTCATGATGACTTCATCAGGTGTCGAATTAGATTAAATTAACATTACAAAAACATAACTCGTGAACCTCACGTTGAACTTTTACAATATCATCGGAAAAGTCTTTAAAGCTGGCTGCCGCTTCCCAGTTTGCATCATACACTTGGGTGTGATCCCTGGCTACATGACAGTTAACGGTTGTATGGCTTTTGACTGGCACCCCGAACAAAGATATTAACTAAATAGAGAGACCTCCAACATGCGGCTGGAGAGCTCAGTTGGCACATTCATCCGATGGTCGTTTGTCAAAATCCCACACTAGTTAATTTTTCTTTGTTCCCCACAGTTATTTAATAAATACAGACACCTCCAGGACAGATATTGAAAACTAGTAAACTGAACATCCTCATACATAACAAGCTTAATTGTGAAATCATCAATCGATTATGAATCTCAACTATTGAATCTTAAAAAATATATAAAAATCGCATATTAATCTTATATTTGCACCTCAAAATGAGACATTTTAAATTTAGGCACTCCTCCAGATCAACATCAACAACCAATTTTCTAAACCCGGACAGTTTAGCTGTATATATTTGTTTGATAATTGAGTAATTTAATTATACATTACCAACGACTCATTGTCAAAAAACTGCAGGATTGATTCATCCTCAGCATCTATTCTCTGTCCACCTGAGTAATTGGAGATTTAATCACGGGTCAAAAAAGACAATAGGATTTAATTTTTAAATAAATTGAATTCCTGTTCTAATCTTTGAAATATTTCAAACTTGCTGGACACTTAGTGAAGGGGTAGAGCCTAAACACTAGGTTCCTTTCTCTTCATAGTTCTAAAGAGTTCTTCTAAAGTGTTCTTTTTTAGTTTGATTGTTAATGATGAAAAAGAGTGTGACATGAATTAGAAAAGCTTCCCTCGAACTCGGTTGTCGACAGCTTCTACTGTGCTTTACAAATGTTTTTGTCAGTTCTTCATTTATAAGGTACCATTTATCACAACAGTCTAAAGGCAATTTATGGAAAGTTTCCTTAAAACATTTGAACAGTAACAATGATAGAATAATAGGGCTTTTTAGAACATACCTGGTTTTACTATCTCTACTGCTCCTGCATAATTGAGTTCATGGAAGACCAATTTCAGGTAATGAACAGCGTCCTAGTCAGGAATGTTGTGCTTTGAACACTGGCTAAAGTACGTTGTTAGTACTTCCTTTTTAGTCGTGTTGGGAGATATGTAACCATTACCAGAGAGATAATCAAGAAGATGCATACCACGGCAATCAGCAGCTTGATTGTCAAGAAACTCACAAAGTTCATTCACTCTCTGGTCTGATAGGCCACCATACATCCTCACTGATTCTGGGCAAAGTCTTCTGTCTTCAGGTCTCATGATTGCACTTGAAATTGCATTCTTAATTGCAGAAAAGCAATAAATAAATGAATACAAATGTTATACTTGTTTCCTTTTGTGGATGTGGAGGGATAGATAGCAAAAAGCTTGAGAAAAAGGCCGTATCTTGAAACACTTAAAACACACAATTTATTTGGCGCAACATCATCTCTTCTGGTTATTGTACGTTACAAAAACCATGAATCCAGCATAAATCATAATTAATCAGATGATTTTGAAGGATTGAGGCAGTAGGGACCCTACATAAACAAATTGCTTTTCTGTTTGGACAAATAAAATCATTGTACTAAAGCAATTTAGAATAAACTTAAATTTAGAATTTGAACAAACAATTCTAAGATATCCCATAAAGAAAAATTATCGAACCTGAACACCAAACAATACCAAGAGGTGTTCGCGTTGTTTTACGAATAAGTAACACCTTGTTGCTGATACAAAAACCATGAAGATTTCATTTAAATGAAATCTAACTGTTTTTATGTTTCATTTTTTCCTGTAAAACTAATATACCTACTATTCTGAATAAAACTGTAATACTCACTCTGACTGCTGTCATTGGTAATTGCAAAGTAATATCACCACTCCCATTATTATGGCGTTCATCAGGCTGTCATGTCCAAAAAGAAATAATTGTCATAACATATCATATAAATGTTCTCAACCAATGCTTAAAAATACAGAAAAATACTAAATTTAAGTTTTGTCAAAACAAAAAAACTTTGTGTTTGGTAGACATGTCAATTTTAACAGAGCTGGTGGGAAGTAAAGACAAAATCGGTAAACACGTCTTTTTAGTTGTGGTTCTAAAGAATTGCATTTTGAAACAAGAAACTTTGAAAACCGATGATGTCATCATGACATCATATCTTATATATTTTCTTGACGTTGATATTTATAATATTGTGCTATGTTTTGATCTTTTTAAAACTATTCAACAGGTTTTCAGCAATTAATGGTTGCTTTGTAAAAACTTGTTACGAGAGAGCGCTGTCGAAAATGTTTACGTCATTACTCCGTTAATTGAAAGCCCCATGGGTCAAACTTTATTTCATACAAAGAGACCAAATTCCAGATCATATTGTTGGCAGACCGGGAATACTTGTTTTCACTTAATCTTCAGGTTTCTTTAAAAAAACAGAAGTATTTTAAGAAAGGAAACATAAAGGTGAGTTGTTGAACTAGATAGTAATTAGGTTGAGTGTTTTTTATTACTTTTTGTACGTTCAGTTAGTACTTTCAGTTCAAGTAGAATTTCAGTTGTTTATAAATAGTCTTTCAGTTCCTTGATCTTTTTTTGTTCAAATATAATTTCATCAAATAAATCGTCCTATAATAAGGATCCTCGGTGCTCCCATACTTCCTGATAATGAAAACAACCCTTAAATTGCTGTTCATCACTGTCTCAATGAAAATATTTCCATAATTTTGTTCTTTTTTCAATGAGATATCGCACAACTCACAAGGCCGGATGGCTACTTCAAGGTGAGGGCTATCACTTAAGTGATTTGGGCTGTCGACCCAGATCAACTGTCACCAGGGGCACATTGCCACCTACTCCTGGGGCTGAAACAAGGTAACACCCTCACAGTCCGTAAGGATATAGGCATGGGTATAATCCACTATAGGAGCCTGGTTGGCAGAGCAGAGTTTATTACCTTCCCAACTTAAGGTTCTCAAAGTTTATGACCTTAACTGTTATTTATCAGACAACAGAATGGGATGCTGCCTGGAACTTCTATAGTTTAATACTTATTGCTGTGCCCAAGATAGAGTTCCAGCGAAAGCTTGGAGGGAACTACAAATGAACTTCAATTATTTTCATGGTTTGATATTTCTGTGATTCTCATTCATTTGTTGTCTATAGGCCCCCCCAAAAAAAAATAAATAAATAAATAAATAAAATAATAAAATAAAATAAAAAATATTGTTGAGTTGCCCTCCATCGACTGATCCAAAAGTGCTGAAAACTTGGGTCAGCTTTTTTCCCCTCTCTTTTCTCCTTTTTTTTAATGACCAACCAACCAACCACTTCAAATAAATTCACTAGAGGGCAACTCAATGTGTTTCTTTTTTTGCCATTACATTGCTATAATTGATACAGGTAAGTACATGTAATTCTTACATTTGAAAGTGGTGCATAACACATATGCCTCTGAGCATCACATGTCTGTTTCAAGTTGTTATTCTTCATTTGTGCCTGCAGTGGGTAAAAGGAATAGAATCGATCATTATAAGTTACCATAACTTGACTGTATGTGTCTGAACACAATGAAGAGATTACAAGCCTTACTATTAGAGTGGCTGCTAAATGTTACCATAAGTTTCAAACAATATGTAACAGATAGTCAATGGCTATATGACACCATGCAATGATCATGAACTGCACAATCAAAATTTACCCTCATAAAACATAACACAAATACTAAATAGACAACAGGTTGTCTTCCAAGACTCTGGATACAAGCTAACATCCTTCCCGTTTCAAAAGAGGTGACCAAACTTATTTGTTAACTGACGCACTTATTTGTAAAATTCTCAAAAAAGGTGTTTGTCAACAGATATTCAATTACTGCTCTTCGCCTAGTCTCATCGCTTCACAACAGCACAGATTCTTACCAGGGCGGTCATGCTCCCACCTCATTGATGTCAGTTCAACTTATTGGCTGAGTGCCTTTGATTCGTGTGTCCCTGCGGTAAATCTGATCTCCTTGGATTTTAGCCCGGTTTTTGACTCGATCTTTCATACAACTCTTCCTCGTAAACTCAAAACATGCTTTATATCTGGTTCTGTTCTGGAGTAGATAAGTTTCTCTATGACAGATTGTTTGCAATGAGTTACGTTCAAGGGGAACTTGTCTCATTGGCTTCCTGTTACTTCAGGAGTTCCCCAGGTTCCTGTGCTTGGACCTTTATTGTTTGTGCTGTACACAAATGATCTGCAGCTCCTCATCTCATCAAGTTCAATCCATTATGCTAATGACATTTTCATATTTAGTAACGTCTATGACACAACAAACCGGTATCCCATTCTTCAACAGCATTAAGTTACAATTGCCACTTGGTCACAACGCAACTCCCTACGTTTAAATCCAAACAATTGCAAAACATCCATCTCACGTAGAAGTGATTGGTCAATTCTACATTTGAGCTTAATGGCTCCTCACTGGAGTGAGAACATTCGGAAAAAAAACTTCTTGGAATCCCCTTTCACAGTAATTTATTATGTGACAAGCAAGTAAAGGAAACTGTACTGTAGTGGCACAGACTGATTGGCCTCATTCGTGCGATTGTCTAGTGTTTCACTCCGCATGTATAAGACTTTGGTTTTACCCATCAAAGATGTCTGTTCTCTGGTGTGGTGGGTTTTTAGTGAGAAATACATATCACAACTGGAATCAACACAACGAAGAGCTAGTCGAGCCATCTTGAAACAGGGTTTTCAGGAAATATCAAAACAATGGAACTCATGAGCCTAACAAAAAGAAGGGTGTATATAAATATGTCTTTTATTGCCAAACTACTTGTCCAACCGTCTAATGACTTCACGCATAGCTTTTAAAATTCACTCACTGGTAAATCCAGACATCTTGATGTACTTACATTTTATCATGGTAAAGTTTGTACAGATAAACTTCGAATACAATGGCATGGTTGCTCCTGAAACCAAGAACCGTCTCATCACTGAACCTTTCCATGTTTTTAGATCCAGAATGAGAGAGCATTTTAACTGTCTTTGATTTTGCTTCTCAATGTTTTTATTTCTTCTGAATTATTATTTTTTTTGCTTTGATAATGGCTCTCTTGTCTTTTCATTTTGTCTCCAACAGTTGTAAAGTTTCATATTTTGTATTTTGGGTTTATTTGTTTCTCTCGATATCTTCGTAACAGAGGTTTTATTTGGTCTAACACATCTATGATGACAATTTTGTCTTGACCCGATCAGTTTTAAATGTATGTATGTCTTTATTGTCCGGAGATTAATAATAATAATGATTCAAAAAATTAAAAAGTACATTTTTGGTTGCTTAACCAATCTTAACATTGTGGAAAGAAACCACTTGAAGTCTAAGAATCTTCATAATAATTTCTAATCATGTTTCAATAATTATTTTCAATAAATATAATACCCACTTGCTTTGGTCCAACAGAGAGTAGAAGCTTCCTCCCTTGCTGTTGCTGGTAGCAATTGACAGCCATGTACGGCATATCATCTGCGTTGCTGGATCCGCTAGTCTTCACATTAAATGAGACTGCTTTCTGAGATAACGCCCATACATCCTCTTCATGGATTTCCTGGAAAGACAAATTTGCAGGAAACTTTATTGTTTGAGAAAAGTTAAACTCTCCTCGTTGCGATGATATCAGCTCTCATAATTAAAACAAATTAGCGTTTTCTGGGGTCTTTAGTTATTTTAATTTTTTTGTAATACACACAAAATACAATTGGAAGCATTTTGTACTGCTTCAACTAGGGGAGGCGCCACGAGGGGGGGGGGGGGCACGGGGCTGCCCCCTATCGTTTGAAGAAGAAAAATAGAAAACAAAGGAAAAGAAAGGAACAGTAGAAAGAAAGCAGAAGAAAACTTGAAAAGAAGAGGGACTAAAGAAAGGGAGAAAGGAACAATAATTGAGGGAATTATGTTACCAGAGCCTATTATTAAAAATTAGGAGTAAAGGTTTATTAAATCATTATGGTGATCCTGGTTGCAAGAGTATCACTAAACCAGCCTTTTTACGTTTCGATTTTCAATCCCTACGTGGACTGTAAAGAGTTCAAGTATTGAGTACCAATGTTTATACCAGACTGGCCTGTTGCTATTAACAAACATCAGCAGATCCAGGGTGAGCCGCGGGGGGCATATGCCCAAAGCCTCTTCCACAACGGGCCGAAGATATTTAATTGATATTTTCACCCCTGAAAACCAGAAAACTGTTTTCCAGCTAAAGCTCACCATCTGGATAAATTTTGATGAAATTTGTAAAACGTAATTCCACGTGCGTACCTAAAAACTGTGGGACAATTTGATGATGAGACTATAACTTTGAGATGGGCTCAACGTCAAAAGTATTGCTTTGAACGATGTCATGTCGACGAAAGCAAGATCACCCACAAGCTCCGGTCTCTCTACCAGTCTCAGGCCATCAACACATGTCACCTACATACCGTCATCTCAAGCCCCCGTTTCTTCGGTCAACCCAAGATTCACAAGCTAGATGTTCCACTCCGCCCCTTCATAGGCGTCCAGGGGTAAACCCACCTACAACACTGCAAGACATCTCACCAAGATCCTCCACCCACTAGTGGGCCTCACACAGCACCACATCACCAACTCAAGCCGGTTTGTCAACATCATCAAGAACATTGATCACCTCAGTCAATCCAACCTTCTTGTCAGTTTTGACTGAGTCTCTCTATTCACTAATATACCCACGAAAGAAACATGCCTCATCATTAAACAACGCCTACAAGCTGATCTCACCATGGCAGATCGCACGAGCCTCACTCCTGAACAAGTCCATAATCTTCTCATCACCTGCGTGTCTTCATCAAGCTTCCGATGGAGGGACCAGCTCTACGAGCAAACCTCTAGGGCCGCCATCGGATCTCCTCTGTACCCGTTCATTGAAGAGTTCGAACTGGACACCATCGAGAAGGCAGATCTTCGTCCCAACCTCTGTCTCCGCTACAACGTTAATGACACCTTCATGGCTTAGCCCCACCACAAGACAGCACTCCACCAGTTTCTCCAACATCTCAACAACCAATATCAACCCATCAAAATCACTATGGAGCAAGAGCAGAACAACACTCTCTCCTTCCTCGATGTTCAGGTCACCCAATCCACGCTTCAAGTCTGTCGTCCGCAACACTTTGGTCTGCCGTGCCTTCAACACCTGTGACCAAGACAGCTTGAAGCATAAACTTGATGACATCAAAACATCACTTTAATAATGGTTATACCTCCAACTTCAACCGAGGTATGACTACAGTTCAAGGCAACCATCACCCTTCCGTACATCGGCCATGCATCACAGCACCCAACAAGATTCAAGCAACACTTCACACCAACAAGGACAAGCATGACACTCAAGACAAGGCTGGATGCATCAGGGAGACCGGCCGAAACATATCCACAAGAATAAAGGAACATCAAGCACACGGCAGACTGGGACACATAAACAAATCAGCAATCATCAAACATTCACAAAAAGAAGGTCATCTCATCAACTGGAAGCAAGCCAAGCTCATTTCACCTGTCCAGTTTTGATGGCACCAACACAGAGTCAGGGAAGCAATCGAGATCAAGGCACACATCACAGTTCAACAAGACAATGAATTCTTCATAACCGACAGCTGATCACCATTACTCAAGCCAACCCTACCAACAGCAGCTCACCACAACACTGACACACTCCAGCCCCCACAGATCCAGCCAGCAGACAACTCCCATGCATCAACGACCAACAACAACTTGGATATTTCCCGCCCAAATATACATCACTCAAGCTCTACTTAAGCTGCATCACCACCACCAGTCCAGCATTCTCCTACAGTTGAGCAGAGCATACTACGGTGGCTCATATTCGTCAAATCCTAGAGAAGCCATGTTTTATTTACGGCGTTATATCGCCGACTATTGCGTTACATCGCCGTAATATTGCGTTATCGCCGCACTATTGCGATATAATATTGCCGTACTATTGCGTAATATTGCAAGAGTTTTTTGTAGGGCTTAGTGAGTGTTTGGAACAAAGTTGAGTCCTTTTCTCTAAGGCATTTTTCTCAATTGTGGAAAGATTTAACTTGGATAGGTTTGTTATGAAACGTTCACTGTCCAGCGCTAAGTTATTAAGAATATAATTCTAATTGGACCGTTTGAGGTTTAAGCACAATATAACGCAATAAAATACGGCAATATAACGCAATAGTACGGCGATATAACGCAATAAAATACGGCGATATAACGCAATAAAATACGGCGATATAACGCAATAAAATACGGAGATATAACGCAATAAATACGGCGATATAACGCATTAGCACGGCGATATAACGCAATAGTACGTCGATATAACGCCGTAAATAAAACATGGGTTCTCTAGGAATTGGTAAATATGAGCTACCGTAGGCCCCGGACCCCACATACACGGTAAACGGGTGTGACGCACAATGATCTATGTATAATTGGTCTTACTGTATGCATTTAAATTAAGGTGTGCCCGCTTAAAAAAATATTGGATCCACGCCAGCTGCAGTACTGTATTAAGGACATAGGACTATTTAAAATTACGACGCCATAGAGCTACATACGCCCACTGACGATGATATATAACTGACGGTGCATCAAGTGCTTTGCGTAGACTACATGTAGTTCAAAAGTTTCAAGAGTTCTTTGAAAGTGTACACTAAAATATAACAAAACTTAAATAATTTCGACATATTTAATATAGATGGAGAGTCCTCCCTGGTCTTACAATATGCCAAAGTCTAAGTTTTACAACAAATTCATTTAAATATTTATAGCAAGGAGAGCTTTTCTAGGCCATCCAGACATGCAAAAACAAAAAATCTTCAAGGGGACTTACCACCTCAACCCCAGCCAAGGGCTGCGCCCCTAGACCCCACCAGGGGCCCTAAGGCAGGCTCCTGGACCCCACGCCATAAGTGCTAGACTCATTGCCTTCTAGATCTTGACCCCTCTACGAATATCCTGGCGCCGCCCTGGCTTCAACTGTGTTTGCATCTTAGAATATGTATTAAGTGCAAAAAACTGTTTACTGGAAGCTCAAGTCTCCTTGACAATTGCTGGAGTCTCCTAAAAGGTGCTTGTTCAACAAAGTTTTGTCAAAAGGTAAATAAGGTCAGCTAAGTGCAAATGTCAAAAATATGTTCAACTTGTAGTAATTACGGTAATGTATCTGTATTGGATTTCTTTACCTGAGTTGTTTGTGGTCTTACATTCCATCCCTCATTGGTTTCTGTCATTTCCACAAGCATGTGCCCTCTATCTTTGAGAAAAATCAGATCTTTATAGGTATCCAACATTTCTGATCTTTGTTTCTTCTCAAGTTCCTCAACTCTCTGTCAGGCAAACAAAAATGAAGAATAATAAGAAAGAGTTTTAACTAGTCAACTGACAGTATGGTAATTTACACTAAAAATTCACGTAAAACAAAGCAGAAATGTCATTTTGTCCAACTTTGTAACAAGCGAGTTTAACCTTAAAATTCTGCACTTTAATTTCTCTAACGACTACAACACTTTTCACCTGTCTTTAAGATTCTACATGTTGTTAAATAAAACAAGCCCGATTCCCTTCATAGACATGTAATCACTGATCTGAACATGAAGTATTTGAAATGCAACAACATTTTAATAGGTGTCTATTATTTCTAGCTTTTCCCATGACTTACTTGAATGCATGCACCTACATATTTTCGATATAAAAATAATTCCATAAATGTTTTTTTCATAAACAAACTTAGAAAAATAGCATTCAAAATATTACCTCCTCAGACGCCCTGTCATCCTTCCATACATAAACCCGAAAAGCATAACTCATCGGATCAAAGATATCTCCAAAGGCACCAACTCTCACTCGAATTCCACTACTATCTGAGGGTGTGCCAAACACTCCAAACAAAGTGAAATGCTTGACCAGAAAAATGGCTTTGTTTCCCTTAGCAGACACCAACTGACCATCAGTGCTGCTATT
>CM021546.1:7378942-7390310 GCA_010994315.2 Pisaster ochraceus | reverse complement strand
CGCAGTTCTACCTCCAATACCACCCAGTCCAAAAGTACAATGGGATGTGGTATGTCATTACTGCATGTACTAACTTGGGATGCCTGATGCCTGATGCCTAATGTCAGATTTTACTTTTTCTTCAGAAATGTTCATCTTCCATTAGTATTAACAGTTTATATATATGAAAATCTTAAGTGCACTTAAAAAAAAATCAATATGTCTTTAAAGAAATTGTTTTCAATGACATGTAACTGAAGGAAACAATTATGTATGTGATGTAATTTTATAAAATCAAAATTACAAAAAGTTGTTTCTTGAGTGGCCATTGCGGAGACAATGCAGGTATTCATGATAGTTATTAATTTACTTACTAGTAATCTAGAGTCTAAGCAGTGAAACTCATAATTTGAAGAGAGTAGACAAACAAAACACTCTTTTGATATTAGGCACTTTTTTATGGGAGAGCATTTAGTCTTCAATGTGCAATGTTACACTTTTACCGCAAGACTTTAAAATAAATAGCAGATACTGGGCCAACTGCATGCAATTTTAGTTAATGTTTGTGTGAACACATAGTGACATTCAAACCAAGCACTTCAAACAAAAAGGACAGAAGGTCTCTCTCCAACTGCAATTAAAATATAAAACAATAGGTCCTCATTGACAATGAGAGTAAACAAAGGGAGGGCCTCCATTGGAGGCATTTACAGACAACTTGTGGACTGCGGAAATGTTGACCAAGTGGTTAATTTTCATTCAGTACTTCATACAAGTGCTGGAGGAATGAGTACAGTCTGAAGTACATTTTTTGTGAACTCTGACTTGGACTATGTGGGGAGGACTCGGTCTTGGACTCGGTCTTGGACATTTCAGACTCGGACTCAGAAAACATGGACTCGACTACAGCACTGCTATACAAACATGTGACCCCATGTAGTGCCAGTTTGGCCCTAAGGTACAAACTTTTGTTGCTTTTTTCTTTGTTTGTCTTCCTTGGTTCAGCACGGAGGTATGAGTAAACAATGCAATACTAACTTGATGTACATGTGTGTAACTTTTGCAGTTAATTTTAGCCCATAAATGAATGCGGACTTTTAGCTTTAGGATGAAGTGATGAGAATAGTCCAATGTGGTTGAAGAGGTTTGGCATTACTAAATACTGCTTCTCATTCCTCGATTGCAAAAATTTACTTATTGCAACATCAAGGGGGTTCTTTTCTGTGCAGGTAATCATCTTCAGTTGCTCTTGAATATACGGCAGTGCATTTGTCTTGTACAGTACTGCTGGTATGCAGCACTCTGGTGCCCCACGGACTCCTTGTAAGTCTACTGCAAACCTACGTGACACCATTAAGTACGGCCTGCCAATTATAAACATTGCAAGACCACAATATGTGCATAATACAATAAATATTACAGTACTTTGAGCAAAACTAAAGTAAGAATTGTAAAACAGTCTACATAACCCATATAAAAACCCTCCCCCAAATAAGGCACCAGCAATAAACTCTATTATTAAAGGCCTTTCATTTCCGTACCCTTGCCACTTTTCTGGGAAATAAAACTTAACAGCCACCCATTTTTCATTGTTATGCTGAAGCTGACCCCGCATAAATTTATTTTCAATACGAGTTTCCATAAGTCGATCGATGGAAGAGATGAATTGGGGATAAGGTACAGCATCATCTTGAACTAAGATTGAATACTCTGCATTGAACTTATGGATTTCATTCATGCAAAATGCATAATCCTGCTTTTCCTGCTCACGAACTCTGGAGAAAGGAGCAAGTGCTGCTCGCACAGATCTTTTCTTGCCCACTGAAGTCACGTATTTTGTAAGATTTTGTGCCTCCTGATGATCATTTGGATCTGTCTGAGCATTGCATATAAACAGAATTATGTCTTTCCGATTAGATACTTTCAATAACCTGTCAAATTCAGCAACAACCCTTGAAAGATATCGTGGATGGTATGTCTGAAACTCTGCAGATTGACGCTTGACGGTGATAATACCTATTGCATATTTAGGAGACGATCTCTGTAAAGCCTCTGCATGAAATGCTAAAGACTCAATCTGATTCAGTTGAGAAAAGTATTTATCTGCAGCTTGACCTTTAGTGACATCCTTTGTGATGGCTCGTTCGAGTGATTGTGTTCTCTTGTGATGAAAGTAGTAACGAGAGAATGGAAGACTCCAGCAGACAATAGGAAGAATGACACAGAATGTCATAAGGTACATAAAGACAACAACACAAAGTAGGGTTCTGAACTGTGCTCTCTTCATAGTTGATGTTTTTCACAAATGAACAATAGTTTCATTAACTACAATCTGCATTTATCTAACAATAATGCATTAGTTCCATTATAATGTTTGTAGATCACAGAGCTTGATTCATCATAGGCCGACACATAAACCAGTAAAACAAACAACAGTGGGTGAGACATACTGCTATCTCTTAGTCTCCTCTCTGCATTGTCATCAGGTGATGTTGCTCTAGGAGGAGGAAGAGGAAATGGCACTCACTTGCAGTTTCTCTCCAAATCATTATTGTTCAAGTACTTCTGTGGCTGTAGGATGGGTTCTTGACATCAAAAACAAGCATTTCGCATACTGCTTATTAAGTGTCAATGCACAAAGCTACGAGTGGCCGAAGATGTGCATACCAGGCTGGTGCATACATGTACATGCAATTGTATTCACCATGGAGGTCTAACCATGTACAAACAACCATTGAGGTTCAAAGAGTGGTGTTCCACAGCTGCCTTGTGTTATCTGAAAAAAGCAACAAAATATTGGTTAGTGACATGAAACACTGGACTTCCTCAGTCAGCCAGATTAAAGGCAAGTACAGTAGTAGCTTTGCTGGTTCGAACCAACGATCCATGTTCTTAAGCAGCAACTTCATGTACCTGTGTATAAAAACATGAGCTGTTGGTTATCGTGGACCAGCAAATTGCCATTTAAAATGTTTGCCTCTTCTTCTTTTTAGTGAAGTGGATTTTCTTGAACCGCGCAAATTTTTTTGAGATCTGGTTTCAAAAAAGAATTGTTTGTATACAAATGCGACGGGCAATAAGTTTTGAGTAGGATTGTGTACATGATAACCTACGAGGTTTGTGGAGATATAAGTGGATCGAACCTCCTAGTTCTTGGAGTGGTTTGAGGGTAACTCATTTATTGTTTTTATTTACTAAGCTATTTGTAATGTTTGATTTGTTTCAGATGAAAATATGTTGTATTATTTTGGAAAAGCCATCAGCATTTACACAAGCTTTGAACATCACATGAAGGCTGAACAAACTTTCTTTCCCATCCTATCCCTAGCCCCTTATCCTATAATAAGTACCACATGTACTTAGTACTAGCTATCTTGCTCCATGCGTGCTGAATGACAATGGGGAATCCTCCACGCATGGACCTAGTTGTGATAATTGCAACATTGCATCCTCCCAACGGTTCCAGTTTACCACCCTCGGGAAGATGGAGGGTTACGATTATCTCAGAGGGGTTCTTTTCATCATGATCAAAGCAGTGGCTGTGGAATCATGAACTCTCACCCAGTTACACATGTACTGCACATGCACACCCTCCCTCATCATCTATGGACAAAAGGATGGAGGGAGTGTGAGCATGTGCAGTTAAACGGAGTCAAGTGAGAGTTCATATCCATGTACAGTCACAGGTCTGCCTTGATCATGACAACAGTGCCCTCTTTAAGGGTATTTTTCCATGATATAACGCACTGCGCTTATCTGTTAATAAGCGCTGGGTAAAAAAATATATATTTTACAACCATTGTAACACACGTGAAACCTTTGAAGTACGACTAGTTGCGTATTCCCTCCTGCTCCTTGCTCTACATGTATCATGGTTGAACTGTTCCACATTTAGCGAGGTTGCAGCATTCCCAAATGGGCACCACTGAAATTTGCTCTCTCTTACCGACCATCTTTAATTTAAATTTGAGTGAGGCTTTCGGTCGGATAGAAAGTACACACAATTTTCAGGGTCATTACCGAAGTTTGATTCTACCTTTGATTTGAACAACAACATTATATATGCATTGTTTGAATAGAAAGATAATCAATGTGTATACTAATACTAATAGTAATAATAACCAGTTCAACTCCTGGACTTCAAATTCAATCTCCACCACACAAGAACACCCAAGTCCCGAGTCGGTCATATCGGTTATTTCGTCTCTGAGCAAATGACCCTAGCAAACATGTCCTTCATGTAAATTAAAGATTGATGTGCCCCACCCCCACCCTTTAAAAATGTTACCTAGTTTCGCCGCTTGGCAAGGACTCCAGCAGCATGCAGTAGCTGAGCAGGTTCGTCTCTGTCTGTCGGTAGAGCATGTTGAGTATAAACTGATGATAGAAAAGGAGCATGTTCCGTGCAAGTCGACAGAGGTGTGACACACGGGTGTATCATCAGACCATGGAGTCCTTCCTCCAATCCTTCCGGGTGTATGAAGGAAGGGGTGTTCCATATTATGACACGTTCCATTTCATGATGTGAATGCGGTATTACTAATATAGGGAAAGGGTTTGGTCCAATATCAGGAAAAGCACAATTTTTTAGTAATGAAGTAAAAATTGTTGATGCTAATTTTAAAAGAAGATTAAGAAGATTCCCAGCAAGGCCCCAATTTACGCCGATGTGTCACCTATTGAGGGCGTACTTCATACTGCGGACTGATTGTAATAAAAGTTTACTGTCCCTTTTCGTCGCCGTGTGATATTACACAGCGATCCTACTTACTATACGGACGGCGAGGTAAAACCACAGCCCCACGGGTATTTCTAAAGAAAGGAAAAACACTTCGGGTAAAACCAATAATGATGTGATGTATAACCAAGGCCGTGTCCGAAACGGCGACTTCGGCTAGATTGCGCGCGTCTGCCTATTCTTCAACACTGGCAGACGCGCTGATCTAGCTGTAGCTGGCTGGTAACCTAGCTGGCTGTAGCCGAAGTTGCCGTTTCGTCGGACACGGCGTTTTGACAGAAATAGTCAACAAACATTTCGAACAATACGCGCAAAATACCATTGATTGTACCGACCGGAGCATGCAGCCATGTAATTACTATTTTGTTACCGAAAGGAGAGGATTCTGAAAAACTGTGAAAATCTATCGATTTTTTGCAAACAAATTGCGGAGTGAGTTTTCTGGACCAGCGTATGCAACGCTCAATGAGAGTACGAAGAACGATCGAATAAAGCCTCATTTTATTTTGGCAAGATAGGATTTAAAACAAAAAAGCTGTATGCATGTAAACG
The DNA here is from genome assembly GCA_010994315.2 of Pisaster ochraceus. Taxonomy (NCBI): domain Eukaryota; kingdom Metazoa; phylum Echinodermata; class Asteroidea; order Forcipulatida; family Asteriidae; genus Pisaster; species Pisaster ochraceus. The sequence continues at coordinate 7,385,041 of CM021546.1, read as the reverse complement.
TAGAGGGCAAAAGTTTCGAATATGGTTTTGTACATGTCAAAGACGACAGTGTGCATGACGTCATGACGAAAAACTTTCTCAATGGCCACCATTTTGTTTGTAATTCGGAGGGACACTTTCAGAAAGTTTGCCACATATTTTCGCCTTGAAAACAGCGACTTTGTGAGCAGTGAGGTTTTTTTTATTCGAAGACGATTACTCTTGTGTCAACGTAGTCTAGCTTGTTAAATAATTTATAACCTTGAGCAAATTTATCTCTTTGACCGTTTCGTTAATCCATGAATGATTTTTCGGACGATGAAAGTAGTTCCGATGTGCATCGGGTGTGACTGCTGAGTAAAAATCGTATAGCGGCGCTATGATCTTTGCTGCTGGGTGAAGTTGGCGTTCAATAATCAGCTCACGTCAGATGAGGGGCTCACCCGGATGAGCACGCCGTGGTCAACCTAGGGTCGCGAAGCTAATCGAACGCACCTAGTATTTTAAGGGCCAGGAGCATCTCAAAAGTCGAGGACACGTTCTAGGCGCAAAAGAACGTACCCGTGGTGGGCAGAATGTCTGCAGTCCATTGGACTGCCACAACGAAGTTCTGATGATTCAACTAGTAAGAACCACATGCCATGGAAGTGCAGGAGAAGTCCCACGTGAATGAACAGGCACGTTTTTACCAAGAGCCAATAATGGAACGTTCCATGTACACGCGCTAGCCCGTTGTGAGGTGGATTGTCACTAATTTAAAAATCTGATCCAATTAGAACGTTCCTCCTGTTCCAACTTTTGAGGCACCGCCTGATTCAAAGGAGGGTGCTATCAGACGAAATTTCAACATACAACTCAAACTCACCGTACGGGGTGGCCTCGGATCGGCACCCCAAATGTCAGGCACGAAAAAAAGACCCGGGTGGCACCCCTCATAATTATGTCATGCTCGAAAAAAGACCAGCGCGAGTGGCGAAGCAGTGGTATTTTTTCGTGTGTGACACATGTGGGTGTGCCGCGTGCGCCTTGACTAAAGATTACGTACATCTCCCCCAGGACAGAATCTCCTGCCACACCCTCCCAGTGAGACGTGAGCCACTTAATTAATTAGGGACCAGCTGGCCTGAACAGCTAGCCATCCAAGAGTACATGTATACCAAAAAGTTACACAGGTAGAGGGCGCTGTTTCACTATTTTAACCTTTTTCCTTCACTTATTTATTTTATGTAAAAAATGATAACAAATTGACCAGTTCATTAATTTTGTAAGAGACACATTACACACAATTGTAATGTGCACAATTAACATACAAAATAAAGTGCTTAAAAACATAGTGCGAATGTACCTCTGCCAAAACATTAAGGGCCTATAGGCTACAGCCGCGAAAACGCATCCTGAAGTCCAGCCAGTTGAATCGAGTCATAATAATGTACATGCAAACTTGATACATAACAATTCGACAAGTCAATCCAAGATTTTTGTCTGTTGTATTTTCACACAACAAATGATTGTCAATCATCTCCATTTATTAGTACAAAAAGAATTGGACTCATTTACTTGCATACAAAAATATCGTTAAAAATATGATTTCTTTCTTGGCATGATTTTGCTACATTGGTTGACATTTTAATAAAACACACAATATTCAAACATTAATCCCTTATATTTGTCTAAAATCTGCTGTTGAGGGCCTTTATTTACACTCTTTGAACATGTCACCAAGTCAGACTTTTCCTCAGGTTAATCTAGCATCAGGGCCCAATTTCATAGAGCTCCTTAATGGCTGATTTTGTGCTTACTGTGCAAGTTTCAATTTCATAAAGCTGCTAGCCCTAAGCACATGAAAGGCATGCTAGCCTTCCTGTGCTTAGTGTATACAAATGAATGAGGTAACAATGCAAATCCATGGCGAAAGCGCAAGCTGGCTGCCTAATTTTGAGTCTTGCTAAACTGTGAAATACGCTGACGCTTTAGCAAAGTTTTCTGCTATAGTTAGCACTGAATTTTGCTTACAATTAAGCAGTGCTATTAAATTGGCCCCTGTACGATCTCCCAACACCATTTTAAAAATATTTAAAAACTATTTAAAAGTACATTATGTAGGAGATAAATCAGCAGTTAAATTAATCTTCACAAGTCTGCCAGAACAGCCACTGCCCAGCCCAGATTTATCAGCCTGACTTATATGAATATGTTTGGAATGGTGTTTTTAAAGTAGAATAAAATAAGGATCCGCATAAATATGCCAAGAAATTGTGTAGCTTTCCTTTTACTTTCCTTTTACTTTGTCCACCATTTTGTGGAGTCAACAATCTGGTTCCACAAAATGGCGGACCGTGTTAGTTCCTGAAGTAAAAGGAAAACCACACAATTCAAGGCATTTTTGAGTGAATCATCATATTATTCTACTTTTAAAACATCTTTCCAACCGTATTCATTTCCTAACAAATGCATTCACATGCTTTTTATTGCCCCAAATCTCCCAAGCAAAGGCAACATTCCTTTTGGGGGGTCATGCAACCTGCTTTAATATACATCTTTGCCTGAACATGCTCTCTCTTCGCTGGCTGCATGAAAAAAAGTCTCTGTTGTTGGCAATTTTACCAAGAACAGGATCCAGTCCTTCAAGTGCTGTGTGCATGAAAACCTTCTTCTTACATAAATCAGTGTTTCCTTGATACTATATACCGTTGTTTTTTCTTGTACTTGTCTAGCAACTCTGAGCTGCTTCTTCTTTAAAGGGCCTTCAGTCTGATTCTAATTCGTTGACCTCGTTAATGTCTGTTGAGCTAATGTTCACATTTGCTCCTTGTTAAAAAATGTTTTAATATTATTAAAAATGCAGTAAATGGTGATTGAAAAATAAAAATAAGTAAGTTTACATTTTTAGAAATACAATGAACATTATTTTCTTTATTGAAGCAAACAATGGTGGGCTTGTTCTGAAAATATCTTTTCAAAAGAAATGGCAAAGCAAGTGTATACATTTCAGGGTAAATTACTAACACTATGGTCTAGGATATGATTCCAATATTAGTAGTATATGCTTTAGCGCATTAAAAAAAATGCAGTAAAAAAATGTGAGTGCATGTAGGCTTAATGTACGCACCAAGCACAGCTCTTAGCTAATTGATCTTCCTTTGACCTCAGTGAGGGCATTGTTTGACTTACTTGGAAAGAAACAGTGCAGCTGTTGATAATATTTCTAAACTATTTTGAGATCTCCTTTAAAGTAATAGGCCTATGGTTTGGATAATTTCTCACCCAAACATTTGAATCTAAGATACGATTCATGCGTTTGGATAATTTCTGAGGTTTGGCATTGGTTCGCGAATGCTGCAGTGGGAGATGTGGATAGTACCCGCTGTCACCTACTAAATGTGGATCATATCGATGTTCTTGTGAAAATAACAATTTTTACTATTTCTCATCAAGTAGGCACTGTACTCAGCTTAAACTTTTACTTGTGACTTTTATCTTTCTTCATAATTTTAGCTAAAAACCAATCTATGATCCTACCTTTAAGTCTGAGAACAAACAACTCATTATTACTACTTAGGTAGCCAGTTTAGATAATCAAGAAACTCTGGAAAGGACACAGTCCCATCTCCACTCTTGTCCAGTTCTTTGAGGTGAGCATCAAGATGTTCTGGTTTCCCCCCTTGGGAACGAAGCAGAGAAGCCACTTCAGATTTCTCTAAGACACCACTCCCATCCTTGTCCAATTTCTTGAACATACTGATAGCTTTTTGCAGGATGTAGAACTGGGACTTGTCATCAATTGCAGAGAAACGATCCCCGCTTTTAATCCACTCATTGAACTCTTCAAAGCTGACCTTCTGGTTGCCATCCTTGTCTCTGAGTAGGATGAAAGCCTCTGCCTGGGCTTTAGTCATGCCAAAATCTTTTTGTGCCAAATCCTTCAGTTCGTCTTGGCAGAGGAACCCACTCCCATCCTTGTCGTATTTGGTAAAAAGACTCTTCAAAACTATGGTCGGAGTATCATTGCTGAAGTACGTCATCTTGATATTCCTGTGCAAGTAATAGAAAAATATGTACGGAAATATAAGAGTATTATAATGAATTTAAATTTATATAACACAATGTGCCATAAAGTAAATGTATTCCTGAAACAAATATTGTGTTTATATTCTGTCTCAACTTTGAAATTGTTTATAGTATAATTTGGACTGGTCTCAACTTGAATGTTACAGATGGGATTAGCCAACTATAGCCATAATCCAGTAGTCTAGACCGGCCCATGCAATGAATAGCTGCTGGACTACTGCACGGTTAAAGATCTCTACCCAAACTATAGTTGGATCGCCCAAACTATAGCACAAAACTGTAGTTGGGTGAAGGTGGGACGAAACAACTAGTAAGAATCTCCACTAGAGGACTCTCCATGCATTTTTTGTTGTTCACATCTGAGCCCAATTTCATAAAGCCTGTAAGCACAAAAACATGATAAGCACAGAAAAAGCTTGCTTAGCAGAAATTGGTTACCTGCAATAATTCCATAAAGCCTGTCACATGCATCTGAAAGCACACAATTTTATGCAACAGGGGTGTTTTTTTCTTTCACTGTTTTCTTGCAACTTTGATGACTGATTGAGCCAAAATTTTTACAGGTTTGTTAACTTAAATGCATGTTGGGATACACCAAGTGAGGATACTGGTCTTTGACAATACCCTGCCTTTGAACCAATCCAACTATCATACATGTAGTTTAGGGCTAGCACAAAAGAACAAAGTAAAAAAATGCCAAATGCTAGTGAAGTCATTTTCGTGGTACATGTGTTTCAAAATGGCTGCCAGGCTGGTGAAATTGTTTGCATGCAAAGGTCTTTGGAGGTAAGATTAATGACTGACGTACAATGCTCTTGAGTAGAGTATTCCTAGGCAGTTCTTGAGAAAAAGTTCTATACTGCCTGGGATGGTTCATCAGGTGCCGTCACTGGCCATTTGTGCAACTGATGATAAATTAATTAGAGATGGTGTATATAAAAAGCATTGAAAATTACAAGAGCCTGGAGCCAGCAAAAGGCGTGAAAATACCCAGAGCGAATAGGGCTAGCTTCCGGAAAGGACCAACAGAAGTAGAACTGCTGACTAGGTTTAGCTGGTTCCATTTCTTCACTGAGCATGGATACAGTGGCGTACCTAAGAGGGGGCACATGTCCCCCCCCCCCCACCCAATTGATGTCAGTGCTCCCCCAAAGTTCAAATGGATTCCATAATTGATTTGCCAGCAGTGCCGCCCTAGAAAAAATGGCGCCCCCTAAAAAATTACCTTAGTTATGCAGCTGTGTGGATAGCTTGAGAACTTGTAAGAGTTAATGAATCAATGGATGTATCAGGTACGGTGTAATTAAGCTAAGCTGGTGGTCCAGTCTTGTGAGGTATGTTGATAGGTTAATTTAATAGTTAATAACTGATGGCATTAGAGATATTGACAAAGGGATAGTGGATTTTAACAAAGTAGCTTAACTAGGACTACATGTAGCATGTGCAATGTATGTACAATGTAGCAAGTCCCAGTTTGAAATTAAAATTGACTATACTACTACTATTTAGTGCTATACTATACTTAAGGTGAGTCAGTGTTAAGATGACCACTACTTCATGAGTAGGGTTGGGCATAAACACTCTATGTAAGTCGGGAAATTTGAAGACTGTGATCAAAATTTTCCTTTTGAGGAATGCCTAAGTTTCATTTCAAGAATAATGGGCCCTTTAAAAAATTTTCTACGTACCATTGGTATTACTAATGAAATTTCTATCGATGCAAATACAGACCAAAACTAAACTTTAAAAAAATGAGTTTGAAGCATTTTTTATTCTAGTCATGATCTACACAGAGGAAGTTATGATCACAATACGAGTTCATTGATAACAATGTATGTGATTTTCCATTTTACAATTACAGTCCATTTTTATCCCTACACTGCAGAACTCAACAGAGGTAATTTTTGGCTTAAAAATCTACGCTTATTGAGAGCTATTCTTCAAAATTTGTTATACCTGTGCCAATCATTAGCAGTTTTGGATAACATTTCAGGGAACACATAAAGACTGGTAAAAATGCCGCACGGACATGGTCAGGATCAGGCAGTATGT
>CM021546.1:7328740-7339273 GCA_010994315.2 Pisaster ochraceus | reverse complement strand
GCAGGGACTCTGCAAAACCTTTGCCAGTGCACAAGCAATCTGCTCTAGTGTCTAAACACATGTGGCCTGGTGACACATTCAGTTTTGCGATTTATTGCGTGCTCCAAAGCAAACGGGTTTAAGGTGAACTCTGCACAGTTTCCCGGACTCACTCAGCATGAACTGTATATGGCGTAAGCGAAAAATACGCTGCTTGCAATCGACAGATTCATCTTAGGCTTATTTTGATTGTGGCAATTCAAATGGGTGATGGGGATGTGAGGGGCTTCAAATGCTATTCGCCCCTTGCACGGCCAGCCATTTGCATGTAGAGAGCCTCCAATTGGGGACAGCAGTGGTTAGAAGCATGTAACTCTGTTTTGTCACAGTAAACTAATGACACTTTCATCCAAACAGATACATAAATACAATAAAATGAAGCATGGTGGATCTGTGCAAGTAGTGAATTGCCTTGACTTTGATTATAATCCTCTCTTAAGGATTGGTACCAGTATGATCTTAATGATGAGTGAGCTTTCAGGTCTGTTGTGATAATAAACAATCATGTCTTTTTATTTATACGTGGATAGTTTCAATTTGGGAGCTCACTGATTGTTAAATTCTCCCTTAAAATATTTCAATCCAAATAGTTGTCAAAATTAAGAAGATTCATATACTGCTACTTAATATAATTGCAGCATTATACCAATTTGCAAAAAGTCCCTGATTATCTTGTGTTTTGTTTGTTTATTTGATTTGTCACTGAAGCATGACTGCCTGATTATATGACATTTTTGGTAGGTGGTATGTTGTGAAAACAATAATTTATGATACCAATTAAAACAAGTATGTTTGTGTACTACATGTACAAGCATTTTGTTATAAAGCTTGCAAATCATGTCCAGTGTGGGCCAAGATAAATATTTGAGAAGACGGGGTAAAGAGAAAGAGGAATAGACCCAATTGGTGACCAGAGTCACGTGACTCAGAGTGGGTATACAATGTAAACAAATCAAGCAAGCAACATGCAGGGTGCATGGACAAGCATGGCTGCTTCCGAGTGCTTCTGCCATAGTGGGAAGAAGCCAGACTTTTTCCGGTTGTGTCGATTAAGCAATACAACTATAAATGTGCAAACTATTGATGCTACTTATTTTGCTTATATTTTATTGCCTTATTGAGGTTTTATTTAATATTGGTTTCTTTGTGTTGTTAACAGCTCAATATCTCATGGTCAACTGAATGCTCTGAAGCTTCTACTGAAATACAAGTTATGGTCGGACTCTATCACCCTCGTCCAGAAACACGCTGACAATAGTCTGATTCATTCAGAGCTATTCCATGTCCTACTCACAACACTACTACAGGTCAGCAAGCATCTTCTATATCTTAGGTTTAGTTTTTATGAATTTCCCATTGGTGCCAAAGGATTGGGAAAAAGGAACCTATTATAGTGAACACATTTTTGGTTGTATTTATATGGGTGGTTGGGTTGGAGTTGTGGTCTCATCTTGCCTTCCAACTCTGGAACCCCGGATTGAACACGCCGGGGGCACTACTTTGATTGGATTTTCAGTCCTTTCATGGCTGTGTGGGTTTTCCCTCGAGTATTTCTCTGGGGTTTTCCTCCCACATCAAAAACTGAAACTTTCTTCCTTGTCTTCTCTCCATTGGGTTCTTGGCTAGTACAGTGATTAAGTTCGCTTTTCTTAGAGTCCTTGGCTTCACAACCAGAATGAATGAAGTTAAATGAGTAATTACCAAAAGTATACCTGAAAATTAAAATAAAGACTTCATAAATTCTCAGTTGAGTGAGTGTATGAAGTTGAGTGAGCTTCCATTTTTGAGGTCTGATACTTGAGGAGCTGAGAAATGGTTGTTTTTATAACACCCCATACACAGATTCTTCTCCCTTGTGATTGGTTTAGGGCATGTCACATGATGTCTTATTTCAACTAGAAAGCTGCACAGATGCAACAAACTATACCCACGGCAACCTATACCTGCGGCAACCAGTGTACTGTAACCATTGCAACCTGGTTATCACATCTGGAGTTGTAGTTTTAACCACAGCGCTCAAAGCAAGCAATATTTGTATACTGTGCCATTGATTGAAATATTTCTTTGGAAATGTCCATTTCCCTTATAGAGGTATCCAAAAGGTTGATCTTGTCCTTTCATGAATAAAGTATTAAGCTTGGATTTGTTGAACCATCTGAGTCTGCTATGTATATTTCCTTCCACCTTGTTATGTAACTATTTATTTATTAATTTGTTCCAGGAAAGAGAGATCGTTCCACAATACTGTGATCAGCTCTGGGATTGTCTGCCCAAACAAATAAGGTATGTAAGAATGGTGGGATAATGCAGAGTTGTATGCTTAAAGAAATTGCAAAAATTGATATGAAGAACTATCGAAAAATCCAGCTAGGATTGTCAAAAAAGAAAAATTTGCATCTGAACTATACAACACCTTGAAAGGGCAGAATTTTTTTCGGTGAGAAAATCTGGGTTTTTTTCCCGAGGTGAAATATTGTCAAAAGGTCTTTGGCACTGGGATTCACAATTGTATTTTGAGAAAAATTGCTGGGAATCCTGTGTTCGGCTTGACTTGGCTTGACTTGGCTTTCCTAGGCTATATAAGCCATTGCTGATAACCGGCCATGCCACAAATATTCCCACTGTGACAATTTATCTAGCGCCCTTCATCTACACAATGAACCTTCCAACTGAGTACGGATGTCATCTGCTGTAGTTGCCCCACACTGTGTTTAGAGTGATTTACCACGTACAGACATTTGTAATGCGTGTTTAGATGATCTCTGAGCCATTGTCCTTAATTGTTGCTTTCTCGCTTGGCATTTGGCTTAAGTGGTTAACATTAAACTCTTGTCGGGATTAACTTTCAGTATTGCTAAATGTTTTTATTAGTTACTGTCAACAATTGGTATTTTCATTATTATTTGGCTTTACCCATACATGATGTATGCTAGGCACTGTATACTCAGTACTTTTCCAAGTCCTGTTAAAAAATCCACAGGCATATTCCTTGAGTAGGTTTTGAACCTATGACCTTTGCCATTCTTGTCCGGTTGTCCGGTAGCTAGAGGCAGTTCAAGTCCTATGTTTTTGCAGCAGGTACTGCAACAAGTTGTTAAATGTTATATTTGCATCAGGGATAAAGAATATTATTTGGTTTTACCCTTAGAGTGAAAGAGTTTTTGTTGTTGTTCCCTTCAGTTGAATTTCTTCATAAATTTTTTGTTTGGTCTCGTTTCAGTTCTTTGGAATTCTTGAAGCTGTTGACAACTCACCACCAACCAAGCAATCCTAGGATCCATCTGTGCCAACAGGTCTTATGCCGACCTCAAGATGATCTCCAGATTGGCATGGTCAGAAATCAACTCATGAAAATGCTGAAACAAGAAAAGGTCAAAGGTCAATAGGCGTAATGGCTGCCCCATGTGAGTACTGAAATATTTTTTATGCCAAAGAAATGAAATGTATTTATAATTTAAGTTTGTATTTTGTGTTTGTTTTGAAACTTAAAGATGGTCAATTGTTTTGAGGAATATTTACTGCAATCTTCTTGTTCTCAATATGCACAGAGGACATCAAATCGAAGTTTTCATCCAATAAGGTGGTCAGATTTTTGGGGAAAAGAAAACAGAATGGTTTATGTTTTGTTAGGGATTCTATGTTTTTTTTTAAAATTTGACAAAGGAAAATTCAAACAAAAACAATGTTTGGAGGATATTTGTCTTGTCAATATTTCAACAGAAATATTCCTCAAGACAATTGGTTTATAAGCTGATAAAAAGTAAGTTTCGTTTGTTTGTAAATTGTATCATGTTTTCAAAATCATAGTAGATTAAAGAAGTTTGGTCTAGCGCCCTCGCAATACGGTTAGTTTATATTACTTAACTAGTATTACTTTTCAACTGGATATTTATCTGTTGAGAAGTATTGGGATTTGAAGCTTTGCATGGTGTAGCTGTAAGGACAGGAATAAGAAAACCCACATAGGTCTCACCAAGAGAGAAAAAGACCAATGGAAGCACTCGGTGTTTGTGAAATGATAGACGTTCAAATGGTAAGAAGGAGAAATTAAACCTCGGTTACTTTTTTCTTTTGGGTCTGCTTTTGGGTAAATGGATATATCTTCGAAGAGCGCATAACATTTTACTTCATTATTTACCTTTTTATTTTCCAATAGGACATGATTTTTGTTCCACCAGATCTTTGACTCATCCACATTTTTAAGTTTGGCTAGAAAACCTTAAATTTATTTACATGTACACAAACTTTCCCCCATAGCAAGTATTTTCATCAGCTTCTCCCTGTGTGCCCTACTTTGCAGTTTGCTTGGTACTGGTTGCAGTGATCGAATCCATCAAGTTGGCATTTAGCTCGACTGCTTCATCTGTGCCTGTTTTCATTGAGTAGTGATTTGATATCAAGTACTGATTTGAGTACCAAACTCTTATCAACCTGGTATAATTTACAAAGTTGTGCAGCTTGAAACTTCATTTTACTTAGATTTGTAATATTTGTTTCCTTCACTCTTGATTTGACTTTTACTCCATTCTGACTGGAGTACTACACAACTATTTGTACTTGGACTCAACTTCTGAGAAATGGTGGCGTAAGTTATGAGGGAGAAGAGAATTTGGTTGTGGTTAAAGAAGTTGGGTTGTTGGCTGGGAGGATCATTACCCCTGAACACTACAATCCTTAATCATCACACAGGTTATGGAAAAAACCCACCCGATTCCCACCCCCTAGACTCCCAACCCAGCAGACCCAGCAGACCCAGCAGACCCAGCAGACCCAGCAGACCCAGCAGACCCAGCAGGGCAGACCAAGTCCTTAGTATCCTCAGTGCACAATGGCCTTATGCTGCAGATGTGCTTCTCCAATAGCAATACCGTCTTGAGGCAGTGATGCACAAGACTAAAAGTGACATATGCGCCTTTTGCACAACTAACACTCTCATCAACTAAATAATTGACTTGAGCAGGGAAGCCTTCTACAGTCACACCAAATATCTGACCCTTCATTTGTGTCTTGAAGAAGATGGGGCCAGGTTGAAGTTGGTCGAATGGGTAGTGTACTTGTTGTGCCTAGTCAAAGCTATAGTAATGGAATGTTTGCATGCTGTGTCAATGGGCGAGAAGGACCAAAAGTGTTCATGCCAAGAGATTTTACAACACATTTAGAGTGCTGACACATACTGGTGTAATGTGCTCTTCTGTCTGTAGCAAGCTGCAGGTGGAGCTCCTGTGCATGAAGAGCATCTGGCTTTTGTGCCTCTGGAACGTTGATTTCCCTTATTATTGTGGTGTTGTTTGCCAGCAAGTCTAGCTGTGTCAGACCATGGTTTACAAATGACAACATTAGGCAGAAGCTGACTCCACAATGTTCTGAATGTGGAGAGGGAGACCATATGATCACCTGGTTCTGATGCCGACTTGTAGTATCTCCATACTGACGCTTTTGTCTCGCAACTTGGCAGAATCTTCACATCATCCCTCTTGGAACCGGGAATGCATCCAGGAAGAATGATGCTGTGCTGCTCAGCAAAGTTAAGAATGAATCTGGAACTTAGAAAATACAAGCTTTCAAAGTTCATAGTTTAAAAAAACAAACAAAAAAGTGTTGCGAGTACATGCTTCTGTGTGTGCACACTTGGTACAGACAAACACACCCACACAAACACAACTATTTCCTGATTTATATCTGTTCTAAAACATGTACTTTCCAAGCATGTAAATTCAATGAATTTTCCCTTTTTTTAAATACTATTTTGACTGTAGATCGCATACTTTGAAAATTTATATGAAGGCTTGTTTACATAATTTTCACGTAGCCAATTGTTAGTATGTCACAAACGAAAAACTTCAAGAATGGTGGTGTAAACAGCTCAGGTGACGAAAATAAATTGTCCATATAAATATGATGACCTGTATTGAAGAATGGCTGGCACATCCGGTTTACCAAGGTTTTGTACAAACCAACTTCTGTCACTGTTGCGTTTGCCCTGATATAGTTCAGCATTCCACACATAACCTGTGCTAGATTTGGCAATATTCCAGCAGTTCAGGCCCCACTTGTGTGGCTTGTTGGGCTTGTACACTTTCATTCCTGTACGTCCCTTGAAAGGGATAATTGTTTCATCAATTGCAATCTCTCTGTCTGGATAATATCCTGATTGCCAATTACGAACAATCAAATCCATGAGTTTCATTATCTTGCCATGGCGGTCGTGATTCGGGTCTCCAGCTTGGGTTAGTTTTGCATTGTCAGTGCAGTGAAACATCTGCAAAATGAGGAAGAAACAATCCCGTGACGTGATGGATTTGATCCCCGGTGCTCTGATTGTCCACTCGGTTGTCCAGTACGAGTCATAATTAGGTTAGCCAGGAAAGCTTTCATCTCTGCCATGTCAATGTCTTTCCATTTCTAGAATGGGTGCTTAGCCCACCCATTCCCCCTTCAGTAGCTAGAGTTGTAGCAGCATACCTGCTAGTTTCGATGACAAGTAACTCCGACACTTCTCCATCAAAGTAGTGAGAAAAAATGCCATATTCTGATGGTTCGGTAGCATCGTCGTTGTTTGATACAATCCTATGACAAGGATCTTTGTGGGTACTATATAAAAACACAATCAATGTACATTATCAACATTTAAAACCTGGTGATGTGGCGTTTCTCCAGGATCTTGTCAATCTTTGGTGGTGACTTAGTAGCCAGTCATGGAGCAATTCCTCTAGGGTCATCTTGCCTCATGGATGGATGAACAGTGTAGGGTTGCATATCTTCAATTGCAACTCTAGTATGGCTGCCATCATTTCTGGAATGTAATTGTACATGTAACTCTTTTCCATCTTCTATTTCACAGCCACATACTGTAGTCGCTGGTGCGCTTCGACCACTAGTTGTATTTTCAATAAATAAATCAATGAAAAAAATACATAGGCCCCCCGAAAGGGCAACCAATTATTGTGGTAATGGTCCTGAAAGTGCAAAAGTGTGTGCAGGGATATGATACGTGACACATTACTGTTACAAAATGGACCAAAAATGGACAACAGAAATTAACATAAATTTACTCTGTCAGGATGTTTAATAAAGTCCATAGAAACATAAAAAGTAGCTGCTGGAGCAAGGCGCTACAAAAGAAGAGAAATACCTGCATGTAAAGTGAGCCACACACGGAATCTTCTGTACATAACTTGGTGTCCTTTTAGAGCATTTTTCTCATATTGAGCAGGGAATTTTTAGAAACCTCAAAGTTGTCCTTGAAACATGTCCAAATCATTGCAATTTGACATTAAAAAAAATTAATAAAAACTAAATTTTAAGCCCCCAAAACGAGTTGTGTTGAGGTGGACACCGTTATGTACAAAAAGATTTGTACTAGATGTAGTCGTTTTAATTTCGCTAATTAAAAGTGGCGTGACAAATTTTTAAAAAATTCTTAAAATGTTGCACTGACCCATAAATATAAGAAGACATGGTTAAAAAAAACACTGATTTATTTGTAATACTTTTAGGCAGGATGAACAGTGGCAAATAAGCGTACATAACATGGACACCAAAACTGTTTACACATTTTTTGGGGGAAATTAATTGGTTTTTACCCACTAGTGACAACATTTATTTTTAGAACATTTGAATAGTTAGGACCTTTTTAATACTTATCTAATTGTAAAAACCCCACTGACTTAATTGCAATAGTTTAAGTCAAGGTGAACTGTGGCAATTAACTGTACATAACATGGAAACCAAAGATGTGAATGAATACATCTTAAATTATTTGGTCTAAATTGGTGGCAAGTGACGACATAGTTGTAAAACATTTGAACAGTTGTGACCTGTTCTAATAGTAATAATCATTTATTAGTTTTAATTGATGAACCAAATTTAATCTTAATATACGTACTGAGAAGGTAATTTTTCACCAAAAACCTGAGAAAGGCTTCATGGAATAATACAAATTAAATAATAGTTTGGGTAGATGAAGTAATGACAAGGGGTGTTCACTGCCCCAGAGTACAACAATCTCCCACCTTGGATTAAGTTTTGGTAGATAAAGTGATGAAAACAAAAGAGATTTGAAGATATGATGACCCCTAGAATTGATCATGGGTGGTTCCAGAATTTTGATGATGCTTTGATGTGGCACCCAAGCAATGTCGTCCACTCTTGGCCATATGTGTAAATCCCCGTAGTAGCCTTCAAGAATCGCACCTTTGCTTCTTCGCGAATAGAATCAACATCTTGAATCTGAAAGATCAATGAATAGAAACTGTGATTACACAATAATTTCAAAAGACAATATGTATAGTATCAACAAATACATGTACATGGGTGACTTACATCTGATGATTCTCATACTGATACCTAGAAGGTAGTATTTGAGATGCAAGTCTTCATCTCCTCATAATGGTATAAAATATGGAGTTTCCAAATGTTATACATGTGTGTACAACCAGCTGAGGAATATTGATGCCCTGCACAGTCGACTCATTTACAACATCACAAATCTCCTGCAAAGAAGAGACATAGGTCCTTCAGTATTTCCTCTTCAAAAGGCCAAAACACCAGTCTGGTGCAAACTTTATATGACCTACAGGCAAAAAAGACACTGTTACAGAATTATGCAAGTTACTGGAAACACGCCATGCAAGGTATTGTTACATGGCGTCGTTCTTATTCTGGCCACTGCAGTTGTCAGCATGAAGGTGAACATGTTGCTCTCCAAGCCCATGATTTCCCCCAAAATAATGCAAATAACAACATTGGCTCCCTTACCACAGCTAACCCTTTCATCTGCCAAGTAATTGACTTGTGCAGGTAAGCCCTCTGCAACTACACCAACAATGTGACACTTGCGGGATGTTGCTGCTGGCACTGGAGGGCCTCTGTCTTTTCCCCTTCTGGAAAATTGGCCTAAAAAGAAAACAAAGCAAAAAGAACATAGTTATTTCGCAGTGACAAGTAGAAAGGCTGAAATAAAATTAAGTTAAAGGTTTACTCTGCTGTTTTTCAAGATAACAAATACATTATGAAAGCGCACCTGCTTAATTATCAAACTGTTGTTTTTCTGGCAAGTCCAACAAAGGTCAGTTGATGGCTTTGCGACAACTATATATGGTAGACGATCTTACCAGAGCTTACGGAAAGTTGACACCGCAACAGGTCGAAGCTCTGGCAAAGATCTTCTATATAGCCGCCACACTTGGGCCTTGGTTAAAGATGTTGGCAGAAGTTTTACATCTAGGGACTTCACACCCGGAATTCTTCCTGGGAGCAAGATGCAATGTTGTGCCCCAAATTCACAATGAATTTTACAACTCCCTGGACTTGCTCAAGCTGCAACAATTTCTTGTCTCGTCTTCCACCTGCAAAGTAATAAATTGATCATTCAATGAATTATTTTTTAATTGCTTCAAATAAAACAATTAATTACCAATAAATGACAATTTTTTGGACATCATTCAAAACTAAGCAAGCCTCACCTGATTTTTTCCTTCTTGGTACTAGGCCGTGCGTATTATACCAACGCTTGAGGTTGGTGAACTTCTTGGGTCCATTGTTCATTAAAAAGAAAAATGTAAATCTGCAGACCCTTTTCTGCCCGTAATAAAAACTCCTCATCCTGGTCTGTTTCCTTTGTACTTTGTTGCGTTTCTTCCCACAAACTGTTGCTGCATTGTTGACAGAAGTGGAAATGATACCAAGGAGCAACAAATCCTTCTCAAACTCAGTCAACTCCTTAACGGTATATCTGAACCAAGAATAACATTAACACGTGTTATAAGTGTCAATGATTTTGAATGATAACAGAGGGGTACCTAAAACATGTACAGACTTGTTTAAGCCTCATCATTGACCAGCGTATGTACTTTAACCATCTTTATGATACTTTATGTCTGTAAGCGATTAAAAGAGAGCCTATCTACATGTAAGATAACCCAGTATTTTTCGGCACGAAGAATTTAAAGATAAAGTTTTTAAGTTTATGTAAGGAATTATAAAAGTAAAAAACTCAAATGACTAATGATTTTGGCATGAGGACTTTAAAGATAATATTTGTAAGTTTAAGTAAAGGATTATAACAGTAATAGCTTACATGGCGCAGCGATCTCCATACATACCCAGAGATCTCGCACAACCATTTCGGAGACCATATCTTTCCACTGAAAGTGCAGACAAAATAAAGACCACGGCATCCAATATACACGTTTGCAACCCACCCTTTTTTTCTTCCTGTACGTCTTGGCAGATGTTGTGGAAACTGCTGCCTCGTTTTTATTTTGTGAAAATACAAAGGAATGATCGCCTCGCCATTGTGTGGCTCGGGATAGTCACTTCGTCTCTCACTGCTTACCCAAATAATTTTCCTCACTTCGTCTCGTCTCGAATACTCAGCTCCTCATTTACTACTGATATCACTCAAACTGCCTGATGTTAGAAGCAAGCCTACCCAGTACCTTGCCTGATGGATATTTTGCTTGTAGTGTTTCCTGCACATATTGGAAGCATTTT
>CM021546.1:7287213-7299007 GCA_010994315.2 Pisaster ochraceus | reverse complement strand
TAGACATAAATTGAAGTAAACATTAATTTTCCACTTCTACATTTACATAAAATCTTTTCGGCCCAGACAAATGTGTCACTCCCATGGGGGAAAGCCCCTAGTAACTAGGCTTTTTATTTTAGTAGTACAAAAGCGTTGCCAAGACCCAAAAAAATAAAAATCTTTACAAAAATTAAAAATTCAAAAGGTCAATGAAAAAGCGAATATCCGCTTTAAAGCGGATATTTCACAGTGCCTACTCATCCTCCAAAAAGTCTTCAACTCCATTCCCCTCCTCATCCCTTTTGCGCCTATGTGTTTCTTCCTGGGGAGGAAGGGGGCAAGTAATGTCGGCCCTGCGGTCTTGGGCACATAAAGACCTGATGGTCTTGTATAAGTACCAACGTCTCTTCAGGCTAAGGCCCGGAGGGGGAATGACCTCTGGCAGGCCAGTTGGGAATGTCTCTGTGAGAAGGAGCTTTGTGGTCGTTGTCTCGCTGTCACTAAATTCCCTGGGCAACACAGAGCCTGGAGCGTTCCTGCGAAAATTGAGGTGGTGCATTGCCTTGATCCCTACAACAGGTTTGAAATAGGGATCAAGGAATGACTTCCAGTCATAAATTGGAACTATGACCTCCAAGCTCTGTGCCGACAATCTGAGGGATCTTTACACCTGATTGGGAGCTCGACCTGCAAACATCAGCTACATGTATGTCGTCAAGGCAGGACACATGAGATCTAATGTATCGCTGCTTCAACAGGCCCAAACTCCAGTCAGGTGCAAACTTAGTGTCACAATCTTTTCTCTTCAAATTCGCCGGCATCTTGAACGAACCATGAAAACCCGGAAGCAAACACTGAAACTACGCATGCTCAGTTGTCAGGTGCTCAATTTTGGCCAATCGTGTTGCTTCTTCTACTCCTTTCGGACGATTGTTTACAAAAGAAAGCGATTTTACAGTCTATTTCATTGGTTTATTTCTTGCAAGTAATTGATTATTGTCAGTTACAGCCAATCAGAAATAAGCTAGTAATAAAAATACATGACTTCACCTGCAAAGCGGATCAAAATGGCGACTTACACATGGTTTGGAACGTAGGACACAGAGGCGAAATTTCGCTACTAAATCATTGTTTTAACAAATTTCCTGCAAGTTTCAAGCACGATGCCTGACACTAAAGTACTAAATTGTAATATTTAAGGCAAATTTTGACTCTCAAACTTCACAGAATGTAAGTTTAAGGTTTGAACATGTAAAATAAACAAAAATCGTATTTTCAACATTGTATCTGCATTTCGACCTATTTTGGCAATAACTCAAAATGGTACATTGCGGGTTTACGGCCCGTTGGTGGTGGCAGGTCACATACACTTAGTGTAGCACTCAATAGCCACTGGCTTGTCAACTTGACGTGGCTCATTTTGCTCTTGTGCGCGAACATTTTTGGGGAACAGTGACGCGTTGTGTACACTTGTGACAATGTTTACCTGTCTCTTGTCGTGCCAAGACAGGAACATCAAATTACCATCTCGGACAGCATGCAAGTCATCTCCTCTCTTCATTTTGGTTGCCTTTATTTCCTGTGGCGTACTAATGCGATTGACACACAGTGTTCAGCATGCCCCCTTTTGATGTTCAGCAAGATTTGTGTAAAGTTCAGGAGATAAAAACAAATTATCCACACTCCAGTGGGCTGAATTTTCTCCTGAATTGTCTCAACCTCCTTGCAGCACAAGCACTTGTTGTGTATTCCACGTATGTAGTAGATAACACACAGTACAGTTATCATATTCATGTTTTTTTTTATTGTCACTTCACTTTTGTTTACAACCATGAGAATGGATGCTTAGTAGGCTTTATAGATTATCATGGGTTTGTAGGGGGTGGGTGGGTACACAAATCTTACCTGTTTTCCTATCCTTGGACCAGTTTACAACCTGGGAGGGCACTATTATGTAAATAGTATCTTTTGTTTCAATTATAGGGGGGGGGGTTCATCTTACCCCATCTCCCCTACATTCTCTCCTTTGTGGTTTGTTTGATGATTGAGTTTAAAACTCAAGTTTAACAGTAATTATCAAGTCACTTTTCTTTACATGCTTTAAGTCCTTCGACAAAGGGAAATCTAAGCTGACATCCTCTCTAGTTCAAGGTCATCTTCTTCTTAGGTGATGGTGAAGATTCTGTTTAGTCCCTCTGCCGAACCCATCTTTGTTATCAAGCTCTCGTACCACTGCTGTGACCCAGATGGACTTATACACTTGTGTCTTACATGCTTGTTAATTAATATACGGGGACAATCAACCAAAGCTGGCAGCTAAGATTTTGATTGTTTTACAGCACGTATTTCCCTCTCATCTAAAAGTTTTTTTCCTATTTCTCTTTTCGTTTCTTCAAACAATCAAGGCGTGTCTGTGAAGTGGTGTAACCTACTGCTGGTTTTGTTACTTCTTTTGATGATGATGCAAGTTGAATAAATACAGTTGTTCTGTTGTGTTATTGACACCCGGTGGTCTCTCATCTCCTCTTTTGTAAAAGTCTTTCGCTTTCCTCCAACTGTGGACATGGTGGAGCTCATCTGAAAAAAAAACCTCCTGAGTTTGTTTTTAGAACCTTTTGATGGAAGACAAGTTGGTTCTGGACCCTTGTCCATTGTCTCCACCATCTTTTGATATTCAGCATTTGTACGATTCTCAGACACCCAAATTCCACCCTGTTGAGTTATATCACCAGTTTGCTTTAGTGTTTCATTTTGATTGTTTATTTCTTTTTGTTGGACCAGCCTGGTGCTTCTTGCAAACTTTCCCATCATTGTTTCACAATTTGACCCATCCTATTTGCAAAACCTCTGTGGCATGATTTCGTGTTTGATCTTTGTAATTCTCCTTTGTTGATGGGTTCAAATTAACCATTGGACGGTCTTGTTATTGGACCTCATCACTATGGCTTCCAGGGTAGTTGTTCCAGCCGATGGTTTGTGCCGCACCAGAGATGCCAACATTGAATTTCAAAAAAGAGTAGCATCTCCCAAAAGTTAAGGGCGAGCGCAGCTTGGGCTCCCTTAACCGGTCTTTCTGTTACTCTCTACAATGCTAATTAGCTCATTTTCAGGCATTGTTGTGAAATAAGTTACCTGTATGCATCAACAGAACAGCTACAAATGTGTATTAATGTAGAATGGCTCATGCAGCCTCCTGTCTACAAATGACAATCACAAGCACACTGTTATTCTGTTAGACAGAACTCTATGATTAATTATGCATGTTCACTTGGATCCAGACAGTTTGACATATGTTGCTGACTTGGCCCTCTGTAGAGTGGCTCTGCTGTATTTCTGGCGGTAGCACACCGAACCCTTGGCAACCATGAACTGTTTGTGTGTGATTAAACTGCTGAGGGTTTCCGTCTTCATGTTTGGACGAAACTCAGTCTAGACTGTCTTTGCACTGCCTTTCCAGGATTATCAGTATGGCACATAATACTAACTCAAGTGCCTGTATGCACAAACTCTCCACCAGTACCTCGTCAACTGGCTCCATCAGGCAATCATATATCTTGTCTTTATTGACCACTGAACCCTCAAATGCCTCTTCTCTCCTCATCAAACCAGAGGGGTCATCCCTCCACACATTTAACTGAACTTGAAGCTGGTGAAGCGTCTTGTTAAAGGAAAGAATGTTGTCTGCAGTTTTGACTGCTTGCCACAGGGGCTTTGTGATGACTTTGTGGACTAATCCTAGGGCTTGTACTTCTGCCATGGGAATTTTTTCTTGGACATCATCATACACGGCCAGTATCAACTGATTAGCATTAGGTAGAAGCTGGACGAAGTTTACTATGTGTTTCTGGTGGAAGTAGGTCAAAGCTGCTCCTTCAAGAAGAATGTTTGCTCCGTTGCCAACATACTGTACCAGGTGATTTTTCACAGAGAGGCAGTTTGTGTTAGTTGGTCTCATAACAAAAGGGCCATATCATACCTGGTAAAATTGCCTGCAAAGCAATGTCTAGAAAATTGCTAGTATAGCACATAGGCTAAGTTTCCTTCTGGCTACATGTACCTGGTCTGTGGCCCTCCACTGGAGGGTAGTGATGAATAATCATGAGGAGTGGTCAAAAGGCACCCACAGGGATAAGAACTTACTTTAGGAGATATTACAATTCTTCAAAAGCAAAATCACTGTTGATTTTTCCAACCTCTGGGGCAGACATCTTTGTGAGTACATGTACCTGTACAATGTATACCATGATCCTTCCATGCCATGCAAGGCTTCAAATCTTACTTTTGATAAGTATTTCCACATGACAAAACAATTGTTATTTTAGTTATTAGCATTACATCACTTTATCTTTTCTAAGGAGTTGTAGATCTGATAACCTAACCAGTAAACTAGTTAAGTTAGCACATCGTCGCGTCAGTGCAAAAATGTCATATCTCGATTTTGCCAAAATGTTGTATCTCACACAAAAAAGCGTTGTTTCTCGTCACAGACTTGTTTTGTGTGTAAATCCGTGCTATTTTAACCGAGATGCAAACTTGCGCATATTGCTTAAAAGTACTGTTTTAGGAGATACAATGTTTTTGCACTGACACGGCAACATGGGGGGATGGGACACAAGACTGCTGGACTTACTGGGCACTGGTCTTATTAATGGACTTGCTCTGTAGTCAGAGCTCTGGTGAAAAGACTTAAACAGTGAGTTGATGACTAAAATGATTGCACCTGTAAATGTTAAGAAATCAATGTTATGATTCACTGCATACATGTATATAATATTGAAGTATGTATGAATGGACAAGACGCTATTTTACATTAGGTATATATAGCAGTGTTAAGAACAAATTGTTTAACTGCATTACATATTATATTCCAAGAAACTGCTGGACAGATTAACTTAAATTTAAAGAAAGCCAAAGAAATCATTTATTTAATTTTCATTGAATGTTGTTTTTTTGTTATTCCAAGTTGAAACAGGATCTAAACAGCAGAGCAAGGTTATGAACCTAAATACACTGTACTGTACATTGCTTATAGCTCTGATAACCTACTTTCTTCTTTTTAGCAAAAACAAATTTGTAAAGCACTGTATACTCAGTAATTTCCCGAGTTCCGTGAAAACAAATCCACAGGCAAATCACTTGAAGCAGATATCTTTCCATTAGACCACCAAGCTAGCCTGATGGCTAGAGGCAGTTCTAGCCCTAATAGCAGTGGGTACTGAAATGATTTAATAGATGTTAATTTTTTCATCCTGGATAAGGAATATAATTTGGTTTTTACCCTTACGCCGATGTGTATTAAGAACAGTATTTCATTACTATCTTGAGCTCTGCGAAAAAAATCCACAGCTTATTGCTTAATAATCACTGTAGAAACTGTAGCAGTAAAAAACAAATTATACTCTTTTTCCCTGATGCAAAATTACCATCTATTAAAACATTGTTTTCTGCTTATAAAATAGCTTCATGAATTCTGGTTCTGTTCATAAGACATGTATAAACCATTGTAAAACCATGTACCAACCATTACCGTAGGGCAGCTAGCATCTTGATCTTGTTCTCTGTTTCCAATGATGATGATATGAACAGTGCTTTACAGACTAAGGCTTTACCAAATTGCTGGCTATGGCTAATGGGTGTTGCTGAGGATGTCCTGATGCATACTTCAATGCATTGTGATGTGGTGGTCCAGCCGTAGCCACTAATTCTGACACAGCCTGAGGGGGCAGAGTATGTTTGTCGTTCCAGTTCCAGCTTTGGTTCAATAACGTCAGCCTTTTTTCAGAAACCACAGTTTTGGCTTCACCTCGAGCTCCTTACCAAAAAGGAAGGAACCTAAAAGTAGAAATGTTGGAGCCTAAACCCAAGTCAAAGGTGCCAGTTCGAAAAACAGTTAAATGGAAAATAAAGATGGCTAAAACAAACTTGTAATGGTCTGTTGCCCCTGATTGATGGTTCCAATACCTGTAACAACTATTATGAACAACAGAGTGACACAAGTCAATGGGAGACTTCGAAAAGTTAGGTGGCAGCAGACTTACAAGGTAAATTTACATTGTTTACTTAGCTGTGAGCATGTGCCAAGAACAATGGATTTTACCTGGTAAGTCTGCTGCCACCTAGCGTCTCAAAAGTCCCCCCATTAATGACAAACACTCGCCTTGTTTTCTTATTTTGTATCTTCTGTACTCTAGCTGGAAAACTTGATAAATATTGTACAACCATTGGAATATAACAACGTGTTATTTTCTGTCTTTGTAAAGAGTTGACCCCTTTCATTTCACATAAAAAGCTCAAACTGAGGTCAAACAGCGCCCTCACTGAGGTCAATGGTAGACCTAATACTGTAGTTGGCTGAGACCCTTTTCAAAACCTCAGCTTTGGTTTGGGCTTAGAAAACGTGTGGTTAGGCTCCGTACTTTATTAAGAAAACACTCGCTTCCCTTGGGCTTTAATCAGGTGAACCAAGCCAAAGTCCAAGCCCAAGCCGTGGTTTTAGAAATGGCCCATGAGTTGTGCAATACACATACACGTTACTGTAGTTACTCCATTGTTTGACCTCAGCAATGGTAATAATTTGAAGAATAGGATTGAAATGAAGCTTCATTAATGTAGTGTAACCACAGACTGCATGTTTTGCTGACCAAAAGTGGGCAGTGGCTAACATTTCAAACAAATTACAAATTCTATAATTTGTTTGATATTAATACTATATATGTGTATGTTATGAAAAGTTTTAAATTGTTTTGTCTACTCAAAAAGTGGTAGCTATAGACATTAGATGTGCTTGTAATCAACATTGATATCACCATTCCTAATGGTTTAACAGGTTTCACTACACTATCTTTATCTTTACATGTAATTACAATTTTCTTGTAGTATCCAAGGTCAAAGGGCAAAGGTCATGCCCAGATGAATTATTTTTAACCCTCCGATTAAAAAAAAATTTCAAAAAAGATCATGGAAGTTAATCTCCCTTGCAGTGTGGCCGACTACACTGTACTTTTGGGACCTGAAATCTCATTTATGGTCATGTCAAAATGAGTTTCAACAAATATTGCCCTCTCTTCGTTAGTTCAGCCTAGGGTAAGCCATTCGTGAGTTAGATATCAATGACGTTTGGTACATCGCAGGATGTTATGGATTCACAATCTTAAAAATATGTTCACCGTTTACATGTGTATATGTCAAGTCTGCTGATATGGATGTGGTATACTAACATGTACTGTATAAAAAAAAATCAAAATGTTGTAATTAAGTCCAAATTCTGAATAAAATTCACGCAGTTTGTGTTTATAACGAACTCGTCTCTGTGTATCTTTGTTTCTTTATGATTGGGTTTCATACTTTACATAGAGTCATAGGTCAGGCTTGACCAAGGCATACTTGGGTCCAATTTTATAAAGCTGCTTAAGCACAAAAAACTGCTAAGCAAAACAAAATGTTGCTTACCAGAATAAGGTTACCAGTCAAACTAGCATGTAACATGTACATTTTGTCACTGGTAGCCTGATCATTTCTGCTCGACAGAAAATTGTTAAGCTATATTTCTGCTTAAGCAGCTCTATGAAATTGAGCCCTGGTGTGAACCAATGGTTGCATGATGTGTTTCCCTAAATACATTGCAAAACTGACAGGGTTGTTTAGTTACTTGCATAGTCTTTATTTTGTATTTCTCCAATACACTTTGAAACTTATTCTGACAATGTCTTAACATTTAAACCTTTAACATTGTACCACACATAAACAAAACAAACAAATCCATTTTAAAGATAAAATAAAACAATGTTTGTATTTATTTTTTACAAATATACACATATTACTATGATTATTCTAAAGACAAACTGTTTGTTTATTTCTAGTTTATAACCATTGAAAATAAAACAAAATACACAGAATAAACATGCTTTGCATAAATTATTGGTTCAATAAAATTTATCCCAGATTTGATTTCACAAAGCACTAAGATTCATCTTAAGATGAAATGTAAATATCACCACAGAGATTTGTATTATGACATCACACTTTGCTTAGCAATTCAGATTGATCATGTTGATACACTTAAAATGCCAAGTGCTTTAAGAAGCACAAAGATTCATCTTAAAATGAATTGTAAATATCACCATTTTACTGATATATCGCACTTCTGCTTAGCAACTATGATTGATTGGGAGTGAAAATCAAAGTAAGCTGTTTGTGAAATCAAGCCAAGATGTTTTAAAAACAACATTTAAATGTACAGGTTCACACACTTCCCCGGATGAAATAATTGAAAGTCATGACACAAGGAAGGTGTAAACAAACAAGATGATCTCAAGACAACAATAAGCTGAACTCATTGTGCAAGAAATACCTGTCAAGAACTGAAAACAAAAGACCAAACGAGCAAAAAGCCTAAAAAATTTCAGGAAAAGGTGTGGTATGAGAAAAAGATGAAGCGCATACTTATGGTTAAAAAAAACCAAAAAAACTTCTAGATGAGTGCTCAAAGCTTTGGGAGTAAAGAGTTGGAAGAACTCACTGTTCTTCTTGAGGGCAAGGAGGATTTAACTTTTCAAGATGGGTGTTACACAAACAGTGTAAGAAAAAAAATGTTGAAGCTGTTACATTATCACAGAACGTGTCAATGAACAAAGTCAATACAGTGATTACAACTGTAATATTGAAAAATCTTGCTGTATTCAATTTTGGGTTTAACAAAGGAAAATTGGCTAGAGCGGAATTTGAACTTGCTGGCGCTCTACCAACTGAGCTATCTAGCCCTATGTTGGCGGTCTCCCTATTTTGTCAATATCTTTGTTCTGGGGTGTACCCCTGGTCAAATTTTCATTGTTCAACCCCCCAAAACCTCAAAGAAATTTGGTTTGTTTCAAAGAGTGTAGATATTATACATAATACGGGAACATTGAAAAATGCAAATGTCAGTTCAGGACATGACCTTTACTTTGACCTTTGGGTTCAGCGGAGGTAGGTGAAATCTTGTGGCAACAAGCCACTTGTGACTGCTATGGTCTCTAAAGGGGTAAGAAAGAGTTTTGGCATTGAATAACTTGAAATAAAATTTTGATTAAAAACAACTACAAAGTAGTAAAGTTAATTATACAATTTGATCAAAATTTTTACATTTTGGCTTATTATTACCTACAAAAATTAACAAGTTATATTGTGTACAAAATAAGGTTGACCATAGAAATATATCAAACATCCTAAGAAGTAATTCTATCATAATTTGTATGACTTAAGTGTAGATACATTTTCCTACAGAACAGCAGCGCCGCACTGCGCATACTGGTTTAGACAGACTCTGTGCACAAATTTGTCTCAATGGACTACCCTTGAAACCGCAACCTACTACAATAGTAATACATGTATTATCAACCATGTAGTGTTAGCAGTATGCAGTGCTCTGGGGAAGAGGCTTTATTGCATTGCTTCATACATCGTTATTTGTTTCATAGAGAGAGAGAGGAAAAATAGAAGAAGATTGTCCAATGCTAAGAGCTAGAAAATTTGATGAAAATCTCTTATTCACCAGGTAAGCTCACATTTGATTAAATTATTATAAGGTATGGGGAGTACATATGGAAGAAAACAAAGCCAAGAAATGGAAAGATCAAGGTCTCATACAATGAAACACACAATTGAAAACTTGAAGCACTAAGACCCGACTGTCTTGCCACAAAAAATGCACTTGGACATATACGCTTGCCAACTCTCCCGGCAATTTATTGGGCTCATTCGACAAATGGAGTCTCAACCTGAAATTCCCTCCAAAAAGTATCAACAGTGACTGAACGAATGGGAAGAAACTGCATGCACATTCCCTGTTGTCAAAGGTACAAAGCAACATCAATCATCGAAGGCTAGTCACGTGAGAAAGTTTAAAGCAGACTTCATAAAAGAAACCATCAAGAAACTCAAGCATGAATGTCAACAACTCAAGAGGTTGAATAACTCGGACTACGCCCCTCCCCTAAGTTCTTGTTGACTTTGAGAAGCCAGCCATAAGGCAACCAAGATCAGGGACAGAAGTTGAAAGATGAAAAGAAAGCAATAACCAAAAATTGATGATCGGCTAACAAATGTAAGAAAGGCAAAAGGAGATTGACTAGTGATTTGAAAAAGTTGAATGCCAAACATGCTTGACTCAAAAATAAACAGGAGAACGAAAAGGATGCAATGCATATGTGTTTGGTCTGGGAAATAAAAATGTTGAGCTCACCTAGAAAGTGGAAGTTTTAAAAGTACAAAAGGTCAGTGAATCTGTTTTACAGCTTGCTAAGAAATTCGAGCAGATTCCTAAACCAAGCACAGTTCAGTAATTGCTGCTGAAATGCTGGCAGATTCACAGGTTCAATTAGAGGCATTGAGTGAACCCTAGAACATTAATCTACAGACTGATGAAAGCCCCACCTTCGAGCAGTGCTATGGGGCCCTTGGAAAAGGCAACACAAAAGGTATGTATTACTTGTCACAAAGCTTCTTTATTGTATTTTTCTGTGATTTCGGTTCTGATTGCAATTTAAAAGGGAGATTTATAAGGATATTGAATGGGGGGTGGTTTGTCATGTTTGTGGTCAGCAAGCTTTCCGCGGATTAGATTGTGTGTCTAATTGTATCTAACAGAAGAAAAGTGAATAAATTTCTCTTTTCCCTCTTTGCATGACTACATGACCAATGACTTTTACTTTTAAGTTGACCTGTAATAGATAATCAAAATTCTTCGTCGTGGTTTCATAATTTCTACGGTTTTACGTTAGTTACCGGAGACAATTGCTGGGACATTTTTAAATCCAACAATTGTTGAGGTTTTGGGTTTTTGTTTTTGATTTAGTTTCAGGAACCAAAGAGAATCTGAAGCCCAATACAAGACAGGAGACATTGTTATAATTGCCTTTGAGGACAACCGGTATCCTGCTGAAGTCAAAGAAACTGGGAAAGAGCAATTTTAATTTGCACGGACCGGCCCAACAAAATAAAACATAATTTTGTCTGAAAAAATGTAGTTGTGAATCACAAATTTATTCTGTGTAGAATAAATCCCAGTGTTATCATCCCGGATTCATCCCTGCGGTTTTTTTTCTGTGGACACCAAAGAAATCGCAAAAATTGAAGCACTCTACACTTTATATTCAAAGAAATACTTCTGATTGTTTTTGTTTTTTTAAACTTAGGTCTCCATTGCTGTCACAGCTGAAACAATGTAACATTTCAAGAAGTGAAAACAAAAGAAAGCTCATGGCTCCACTTACTTTTTCATAGTCACTTTAATTATTTACAAGTGGCATGTGTACATGTAACGTTCATGATTTCCATTTAATGAATTAAATTCTCATTTTTATTTCACAAAATTACTTGATTACAAAAATTTTTGACATGAGACAACACAATGTGGCAGTTGTGTTTACATGTGTGCATGTAACTTTCATGATTTCCATTTCATGAAATAAAACTTGATAATGCTTACAAAAATTTTTGACATGAGACTAAACAATGTGGCAGCTGTTCAAGAAACATAGGTACAGCAAGTGAATAGGTACAGCAAGTGAACTGAGGTTGATTATTTTACCCAGTCCCTCTTAGTCTTAAAAGTACAATATAATATGAATAGTTTATGATTGTTTGTATTTTCTCCAGATAGTTAACAACCATGGCATCTACAAGCACGAAGAAAAGCGTGTATGCAGAGCTCCTTCTTGAATCCATACTTCAAGGTATTCCAGACTACGGATCAGATGAAGATACCCCTATTGAGTCTGACATGGATGATGAGGAGTTCTTTTCTGACACTCTACCACAACCAGGATTGTCAATG
>CM021546.1:7261615-7277309 GCA_010994315.2 Pisaster ochraceus | reverse complement strand
CAAATAAAACTGAGTGGAGATGGGACTAGAGCTGGGACCAAAAAGCACATAATTAATGTGAGTTATACTATCATAGGAGACAAACATTGTATGTCAGAACGTGGAAATTACTTGTTAGCTATTGTTCAATGTCCAGAGACAGAAGAAAGTATTTAAAAAGCTCTCAAAGAACTGATTGATGAGTTCAATACCTTGCATTCTCTTGAGATTGATGGCAAAATGGTAGTCATCGAGAAATTTATAGGTGGCGACTTAAAGTTTATCAATCAAGTAACTGGCATAAGAGGGTTTGCTTCAACATTCTTCTGTCTCTGGTGTAAATGTCCCAAACTTGAAAGATCAGATGTTGCTAAAAAGTGGTCCATGACGGATACTAGTAATGGTGCTCGATCAATAGAAGAAATTACTGAATGTGCTAAAATGTCAAAAAATAAGCAAAACAAAGTTTAACTGTAAATCTGCGCCCATATTTTATTCTGTTCCCGTTTGTAGGGTAATCCCAGACAAACTGCATCTCTTTTTGCGGATTATGGATCAGTTGGTTTATCAACTTACTTACTATCTTCCACATTGTGATAATTGTGTTCGCATTAATCCAAATCGTGGTTTTGAAAAATGTGACAATCTTGAGGTTTCAAAATTTCATGAAGAAAGTAGGAATCACAGATTGGAAATTTGTTGTAACGGATGGCAAATCCAAGCACGATCATTCACTGGCCCTGAGCATAGACGAATTATAGCAAACATTGATATTGCCACAATCATCCCAGATCACTCAAAGTTGGTAGATATTCAAACCCTGTGGAGCACTTTCCGACAATTGGCAGGCCAGCTGAATAAGAACTTAACTTTGGATGAGATTGACCAATTTGAATCATCAGCAAAGACATGGATAAATTTATATCAGACTGTATATTTGGCTAAAGATATAACACCCTACATGCATGTGTTATCATATCATGTGCCTGAAGTTATGAGAATGTATGGAAACGTTTCATATTTCTGCCAACAAGGACTTGAAAAGTTGCACGACCAAGTGACCAAGTGGTATTTTTGCTCCACTAACTTTGGGAAAAGTGCATTAAAACAGATCATGCTAAAACAAAGTAGGCTGCGACTGCTTGAAGAAAATTGTAAGCATTCTCCCAAGTGGCGTGTAAAATGCAGTACTTGCCAGAAGCAAGATGGTCACAATAGACTAACTTGTGATAATCAAATCCAATAAGAATGGTTTTTATAATTTGGAAGCACGTACTGTAGTGTTGTAGATTTATTCGTAGGCAACTTTGTACACGACGTACATGAACCAGTCAGTATCAAACTCATCAAGGTTCATATTTTGTTATCTTTCTAAAGCTAACTTGATATGGTACATGTTATTTGTTTTATATTATACCCTTTAGTCATTTTGTGATTGTGTACATGTATTCATAGATCGTGTCATGTGTAAATGATTAGTCTAGATCCAGTTTTGTTTAAAATGTGACTCGTAATTTTGTTTACAAGACTTTTGGGGACACGAATAACTCAGGAAACATTTTTCAAAATGGCAAAGATATATTAGATGAATCTTCTACTAATTATTTAACAAGTAGCTGACTTTTGGTGCTCCATTTCATGTTCATGTT
The DNA here is from genome assembly GCA_010994315.2 of Pisaster ochraceus. NCBI lineage: Eukaryota > Metazoa > Echinodermata > Asteroidea > Forcipulatida > Asteriidae > Pisaster > Pisaster ochraceus. The sequence goes on along the minus strand of CM021546.1, from coordinate 7,275,681 downwards.
AATGGATCATACAGTATTTAAGGAACCCTTTCAACTGTTGTTTTAAAATGCCCAAATAAAACATGTTGATCCATTTGTGTGTTTTTTTTTTGCCACATATGCCGTTAAATGCCATATTTATTTTAGTTATATTAAACTACATATTGCATTCATGCAAAGTATTGTTGTACCGGTATATTTTTTGTAAACTATATTTATGTAATCGTTGTACTGTTTATCATCATTCATTGCTTTAACTATATTGGAGCATGGAGAAAGAGTCAGCCATAATTCTACCTCCATGGCCATACCATGCATATGCAACTTGTGTACATTCAAAGTTTATTTTTTCAACCATTCCTGTAATATTTATATATCACACACTGAATAAGTGTTGCTTATCAAATCTTGTAATCATACCAGTGTTAATGTGCTAAAGAAAACACGGGTACATGTACTTATAAAATAAAAGTTCATTTAGTTGAACAGTTTTAACTCCAAAATCTTGTATTGTGTGCTATAATAACCATACTGTGTTCATTAGCTATAATTTCTTCCCCCTGTTGTGTGAAATGGTCCAGTCCATTGACCTGTTTCAACAAGAATGTGTGTGCTTTGTACACAAGGTCAGAGCCCCATGCTGAACACGCTACACACAGGATGTTGGCTATGTTGCACAAAACCAGGGCAAAGTTGTTCATATGAAAGGAGGTCGTTCATACACCGTACTAAAGTTGGTCTAACTCAACTTAGACCGGTTCTCGTTCGACTCTTTTGCGTCTGAACGCAAAAAAAAGTTAGACTGGATCAGGTCTAAACCCCAAAACTTAGACTGTCCAGCGGGACGGTCTAAGTTTAAACCAGTTCGGGTTTATCTTTTAACACGGCGTGTGGACAGAATGATATCCGGTTTACATATGAATTTGTTGTCTCAAGTTAAGCGCACGGGCTGTAAACAGAGCTAAAATCCTTGAAAAGTCGCCAAAAAGGGGTTGTTTTTTACACATTTGAGGCGATAACTCCAAAACGGCTTGATCTTTCAAAAAGTTCTTTCCGGGATGACAAAGTTCAATCTTTCAGCTAACTATTCATATTTGTTAAAAATATAAGGGTGGAAGTATTGTTGTGTCAAAATCCGTTTGAACATTTTGAATTTGGTGTATTTTTGTGAGTAACAGCTGTGTTTTGTCGAAATTTTGCCTTGCCTTTGACACGTTGTTTATTGTAACTCACGAACTATACGATCTATAAAAAAGTTCTTTCCGGAATGTGACAGCTCATTTCCTTTTCCTTATCATGATCTAACAACTGTTTTGATTGGATAAACTTTGGTTGTGTCAAATTTGCATTCCAATCGGAGAGTCTGTTTCAAGGAGTATATTCTTACCTACACAAACCCCGCCACATTTGTATTTTCAAGACGACACAACTGAGACCATCTCCGATTCGAAGCCAAGTTTTCATGGTAAGGTTTCGTTTATATGACCAATTATCAACATAGTTGTAAAGATAATATTCTACAGATTTCAAGCATGTTAAAATACTGTTCTTTTGTGATATATTTGGGATAGAAAATATCGAAGAAATGTCTCAACCATGTTTCAAGATCGGTCAAAAATCAACCTTGGTATGCCGTGAGTGTGGTCCCAGTGTGGGTCAGAACATTTTGTTTTAGGGGGATTAAAGCATGAATGGAGGGGATATATGGGTGTATACAATGGTTGTTCAGTGAGTTGTGCTATCATTCCGCCTGGCCACACTTTTTCATTTTTAACAATAAAATAAGGCCTTAATTGAGCATCTGAAATTGTACTACATTGATTGGAAAAGTGGTAATATGAACACATGACACAGACAGCATCGTTCTTGTCTGCTTGTGCCATTTTATTTAGTGATAAAATAATGTTCGATTTTAAATCGCTTCATATACTATGATGAAATTCTGTTTACTTTTTTACACAGATCTGTTTAGTGCCCTTGTAATAATATAGAAAGGACAGCAACTTGCAGACTTGTAATGAAGTTACGACAGGGAAGGAAGATTGATTATCGTTCTTTAGCTAATGGTGACCCCATTGGCAAAACTCGAACAAGTGCATCTAAACTTAGTTGGCCGTCATCGAAGCTTTGGAATATTGAGATTCTTGACTCCAGGCAAACGGATGGAAAAGATGAGGTATTAGTTCACTACACTGGTTGGAGTGGCTTTGGTGAGTGGCGTGATGTTTCAGATGTTGTCGACAGAAACCCAGACCTTGAAAATAGTGATGCGTATTCATCATTTGTAAGCACTTTGAAGATAAAAATTATATCAAAGACAATTTGAAGTTATCCAGGGTGCAAGACACTGAAATAACATTGAAGGTTCCTGTTCAGAAGGAAACATTTGAAATCTTCTTAGATAACTTGCAACTAAAAAAGTGGAAAACCGTGGGAAACTGGGACATTTACAGAGGATCCATAGCTGATTTCACTACCATCTTCGGACAGGATTGGTGGTACAGGATCCACAATCAATGTGGAGACTTTGCGTATATAATTGTTGATGGCACTGTTCAAGTTTGGCTGTTCGAGCGAAACTGTATGACAGAGTACACTGTGGACTTGAAGAAAAAAGTCAGCCATCGGGGCTATGTCGGGAATGTTCGCTTTGTGAAGCAATACGGTAATAGTCATGAGTTATCCATCTTGAAAAAACCATGACAGAATGCATGTTTAATATGCATTAATCTCTCTGTTAATTATCTTCATGTAGATCAAGAAATTTGATTTCAAAATGCCTTGTATTGTAGATATATAGAAGCTCATTCATTTGTTATTTTCAATATATTTTCATTATTTTCTGATTAGTAAGCAGCTGATTAGATAAAATATCGCTTGCATGTATTAATTTTTATTTTCAGCTTGTGCGTGTTCATGAATTTTGCATTGGCTTTAGTTGAGTAAAGATGGGTCAATTGAAAAGTTCTCTCATACTTTCACCTATCTTTACACTGATAGTGACAAATTATATAGCTCAAGCACAACCCACTAAGGATGCCGATTGGATAATCGAGGTTAATCATTTTGTCTAATATGAACTTGCAAAGTCAAGTAAGCATCCACCTCACAGCGAGGCTGCAGCCAAATCGGTATTGGAAAGAATAAGGCAAGAAAGTAAAATCGAGTAGTGACACTGAGTAGTGACACTGATGCTATGGAAATAAAGCTTTTTGTTTTACTGTCATGTCAGGAATTTTATAAAAATGTTTTTATCCTATTTATTTATTACTTAAGTTTTTGGACACAATGTAATTCCATTGCTCGGAGCATGGTGATAGGGAGATGTTTTTTTTTTCTTTACTTTTTCTCTGTAATTATACGTAGTTATTAAAGTTAATCTTAAAGTGCAAAACCTTCCCACAACATAAATTTTATAACAAAACAAGTATTTTCTGAAACATATTTGCTATTAAAATCATACAAAGTAAAGTAAATTCTTGTATTATTTAAGCTTGGTAAAAAAACATGTTACAGTATTTGTGGCACTATGCATTAAAGAGTTCTGAGGGCCTCAACTTCTTCAATTTTATCAGATTGCCTTCAGGTTATCTGTCGGCTGTGTGGGAAAGAACGAGCTGTTGTACACGACTGTCATCAAATAAGGAAAGAAGCACTTTCTAGAATAATATCTGCTGCTTTATCTCTTGATGTTGGTGCTGATGAAGCTGGCATGCATCTGCCCTTTATCTGCAAGCCCTGTGAAGTGATGCTAAAGAAGTGGTGGGGGAAACACCAAAAAAACAAGAAGGCGTCCTGCAATATTGGGTTGGCAACTTTCGACCAGAGGGAATGTCAAAAATGTAAAGGGGTCGTTGGTGAAAAGGTACAGCTTCTAAAAGAATGGGGTTCTCTGGCAAGTGACTTCAATCTTGTAGCTTGGCAGGGTTACGATAAGCTACTTGTAATGAAGATGGGTCCATTGGGTAAGCCAATAATTTATCTGGTGGTTTATGGTGATTTGTTTTGGCAAATTGAGGTTGATGGAGATGGTGGTACAACCAACAGTCCACAAGGTTTTTTCGGATGTCCAGGAAAAGCTGTCATGCGAGTCAGTCGTCAGTATTTTTAATACAATGTCAACCCTAATGGTTTGTGAAGGCAACTAGTGCAGTGACTTCAGGTCACTTGTAGAGAAGAAGGAAGGGCCAGAGGGGCAAACACTAGTGCACATTATGGCACACGAAAACCATGTTGGTCAAACCATTAGGCATAAGTATTGCCAACTTATGACCGGGAGTAGAGTATGACTCATCCAGGTGACATGATGTCAATAGCCAAGCAAGATCATTCTAAGAAGACCAACAACATGACTGCTTGCTCAACTGTGCCCAACATTCACCTAACAATGAGACAGCTTCAGGAAAAGCTTTTTCTTCTTCAGAAGGAAAGGAGAAATTTAAAACGACATGGGGTTGCACTTCAGGAGAAAGTGTCAGAAATGATGATGACAGAAGCGTTTTGTGTGTCAGAAAGATCAGAGTGACCACTTGAAGTCGACCCTAACAAAGTGTGAGAAAACTCTGGAGAACTCCATTGAGAAGGGCTCAGCTGCATATTTATTGTGGGAGCAACAAAAAGAGGCAGTGTCCAAAGGGAACCAAATGCACTGGCATCCAGGAATTATTCGCTGGTGCATAGCAGTACAGAGCAAATCTTCAAGCTCCTACAATCTCATTCGGCAGAGTGGGTTTTTGAAGCTTTTTAATCCAAGCACATTACACTCATACACCCACTTTGCTGATCCAACCACTGGTTTTAATGCTACGATGCTTGACAGGGTTGTGCAAGATAACCACATTCTGTCTTGCCCAGACCATGAAAGGAATGTTTCTTTACTTATTGATGAGATGAAGGTGAAGGCGGGTCTGGCGTTTTCTGTGAGGTCTGGAAAAGTAATTGGTTTTACGGATGTGGGAAGTATTACCAATGAAGTGGCAGATTTCGAAAGGAAATGTCATGGCAAATGTGAGCCGGTAGTAGCTAGCCACGTTCTTGTTCTCATTGTTCGAGAGATCTTCAGCGCACTACATGCACCTGTTGGGTACTACCCAAGTACTGGTGTCTCTAGTGACCAGCTTTATCCATGTTTGTGGGAGGCCATTGTTTTTTTTAGAGTTGGCCGGCTTCAAAGTACGTGCCCTTGTTTCTGATGGGGCGTCACCGAACCGCATTCACCTGAGGCAACTACTGAGGCCACTTACTTCACTGCACACCCTTGTGACCCTGAGCGTCAGCTTTTTCTTCATCTGTGATGGTCCTCATTTAATGAAGACAACTCGCAACAACTGGGAGAATTCAGGGTATCACAACAAGACCAAGAGCCTTTGTGTAAGTCTTGTTGTAACCTTTTACTCTTTATAAACCCCAAAACATCTTGATGTTATACTTGCCAACTCATCCAAACTTAAAAGTGAACTGACATTCTATTTTTATTTATTTTATTTTGTTGTCCACAATATACAAGTGCTATATTTATTTAAATACTATTCTTCTACCAACAGTACAACAAGAAGTCCATTTCTTGGGTCCAGTTGTTGCAGCTGTATGAGAAGGATGTCGGTCTGAATCGTCAATCTCTTGGTTTGAGACGCCTTCACAAGCTGACTCATGAACATCTTCACTTGACTCCACCATTAAGGATGAGGTAATTGATAATCAATTAATGGCTTTTTACATTTCACAAATGATGTGAAAACCAACCTTTCTTCACAAAATTGAGAAAGGTGACGACCTGCAGTATTGATGTACTGTAGTTCCTTTTGAGGAACATATTTGTTCTGACAGCTGTGTACCTCTCTTCTGTTTGCGATGAAGTTGTCACACTTGCAGCACAACATGAGTGTTTGACGTGGCATGGTGCTGACAGGTTAGAGATAATGCAGTTTGGCAAGAGTGGTTACCCTGAAGTGGAGCTAAATATCTTCAACAACATGTCTTGGAAGGTTGATGTGTGTGGTTACAATATTGTCGGTTCTGGTTGTGGGGCATTTCAGGTTGTGCCACCTACACAAGGTACTGCAGATGTTGCAGGGGTTCTCTGTGAATTCAACAACAGGAATGTGTGCAATGGGAACCAAGACTACCCAGCTGGAGTGAAGTCAAAGGAAGGTCCGGCAGGTCAAATTCCCATCCCAATTACTGGTAGGGATATTTTGCAAACCCACCCATACCACACTGTCCGACATGTAAAGTGTCATTTGTTAATGACAAAGCCACAAAGTCGTTGTGAGGTTTGTCAGATGCTCAGAGTGGATCTGAGTGTCCTTGCAACTCGATTAAAAGATGTGCCCGTTCAGCTGACATCATCCTCAACCATCAGAAATGATGCACTGTCACACTTTGATCTTCAAAAAAAGATGAAACTGATCAAAGCAGAGAACCGGTCACTGAAGAGAAGGAGTTTGGCCCACCAGGAGAAGGTTCGCTTGATGTTGGAGGAGGACAGCATTTGTGTGTCTGACAAGAACAGTCATTTTCTTCTTCAAGCAACGGATGAAGGGGAGTCTGATTTTCAGTCTGCTGTTCCTGCAGACTCGTATGCAACCTTGCTTTGGGAGCAGCAGAAACAAGCTCACCTAAAAGGGAAGGGGATGAGATGGCATCCTGCAATCATCAGATTTTGTATTGCACTCAAGAGTAGTTCATCAGCAGGATACAATCTCCTTCGGGAAAGTGGCTTCCTGAAACTTCCACATCCCGACACGCTTCACCCCTACACTCATTTTGGTGACCCATCTTCCGGTTTTAATTCAGATTTAAGGGTCGTTAAGGATGTCAACCTGCATTCCCTTCCTGAGCATGAACACAACATATCATCATGTTCCACGAGATGAAAATCAAGGCTGGCTTGGTATGTTCCGTTCGTTCTGGAGCAGTTGTAAGATTGGTGGATTGGTCCTTGCTCTATGGTTTTCTTCATCACTCTATTTCCAACCATCGAACCAGACACATGACTCTTAGCTTCCTCTTACAAAATACTGTGCCATACTACTAGTTGTTTTTAACTCTATAATAAAGCCATTGTAAAATCAACGTTTGTGTGAATTCTGAGTTATTCCATTGGACAAACACCAAACTGGTGACCCAGACGTGATTTGAACACAACCTTAGAATGTCTGGATTTACTTCTGCGATGGCTACAACTAGCACCAGCTCAACAACACAGCCACCAGTAACTGCAGCAATCAGCCTTAAACTTCCACCGTACTGGCCGTCTGACCCAACGATATGGTTCACCCAAGTGGAGGCGCAGTTCACCACTAGGGGTATCACATCTGAAAACACAAGATACGCCTATGTGATTTTGTCCAACAATAGCCCAGGAAGTGAGAGACATTCTAATATCACCACCCTCTGATGATCCTTACACCAAGCTGAACAAGGAGTTAATTAAGAGAATATCAGAATTGGAACAAAAACGCTTGCATCAACTCCTGATAACAGAGGAGTTGGGGGATAGAAAGCCCTGCCAACAGGGCCGCAAGAAGCACCAGCTCTTGGGGGAGCATATGCCGGAGCCATTAATAATGAGACAATTGTAATTGTACAAACAGGTCCATGTACATGTACATGGTCGACAGCAAGTGCCAGGCAGACAATTGATTGTCAAGGCAATCCAAATCATTAATCATTTTATTAAATATCAATAATTACTAAAAAAGAGCACCTTGCTTTGAATTTATTTAGGAATTATCTGCCAACCCTCAACATTTTGGAGTAAGACAGTGGCTTGATCAGTAGCGCACATCCCGGGGCCCCGTAGGCAAATCTTATCACTCATCTGACAGAAATTGTCGAGGTTGAGAAATAACACATTTGTTATGTGCCGTGTAACCTAGTGCCTAGCCCTCCAGTCTCCAATCGTCAGGAGGATGAAGGGCTACAGTTATTTGGATGAACTGTTGTGTTAAAGCCAGGAATAACTAATTCTTTCGTTTTTTTTCATTTTAGGAGAGGTTCTTTTCATGGCTTATGAGGCATCCATACGAAGGAGTACATGTAGAAGAAAGAAACAGAACCCTGACTACCGGCAACTCCACAACGGACCAGCACTACCAAAAGAAAAGGTTGTACACAAAAAGTGGTCGACAACCAAACTGTATGAACTTGTCGTTATAGATTCAAAGTTTGTTGATGAAAAACTTGTTGTTAAAATCCACTATACAGACAATGAGTGGAGTGCTCCTTGTTATGATTCGTGGCGTGATGCCGGAGACATAATGGACATTCCAGAGTGCTATTTGCAGTACACGGATGAACTAAAACTACAGTTTTTTGAACGATTGAAAATCACCATAAAAGAAAGTATACATGGTCAAAGAAAAATAGACAGCATTGTTCATATAGAACTTCCAATTCCAAAGACCCTATTTGAGGAGATCTCCTACCTTTGCTGCAAAGTAAAGAATGCCCATTTTGAACTTGAATTACTGAGGAATTTCAATATTTTTCTAGGTGAAGGCTGGCACTGGGGAGTCTTCAACCGGCAAGGAGATTTTCCGTATGTTTCTCCTGGCACTGTCACATTTTGGATAAAGGACAAAAAGCCCCTTGAACAGTTTACACCACAAGGCACCCTGCAACTCATCTATGGTTCATTGTTGACTTGTTCTATAGTTAATCTTGTTGTTTGAACCAGTTGTTAATTGATGTTTTTATATAGTCGAGTTACGATGGTTATCATTTTTACCACGCCTTTGCATGTTCTAATATTAAGAAAATTGTTTCACTTATACACGTAGAGTGTAAATAGATCAAGGATTTCTTTTCCATATGCGGTTTGCACGTGGAATTGGAAATAAGTTTGATTTTCAGCAGTTTTCACTTCTTGATTATGTTTTGTTGAACTGTGCATTGTTTGAAGGCTGTCATTTGCATCATACACTCACAAATGTAAACTGTCATGAGGTCATGACTACCATGATAGTTACAGTTTACATGTCACTTTAAAATGCAGTCAGTGCGCAGCTACCGCTATAATGAGGCTGTACACGGGATTTTGTTTGCAGCAAAAAACAACTCTCGTGTGTCTTGGACGTCCTCGAGAAAAAACGAGTGTTCGGTAGTAGCCCTGGTAAAACGATTGGGAAACCTGTACGCTCACTGCTGGGCCAAGATGGATTGGTGAGTACATAGTTCACGAAATATTACGTAAAATAAAATCGTTTTTGTCCGTTATTTCTTAATTTTTGGACTTAAAATATGTCCGGAAAGTGTACTTACAATATCAGTTTTTCGTGATATAACCTCCGAGTTTTAAGTGCTCCTGAATGTTTTGCAAAAGATACATTTTAACGATGTTTATAATCGGTCTCTTTGGAGTATTTGCCATTGTTCAATACCAGAAAACTTTCTGCCGGGGCGGTGTTTTTATTAGATTTTTACATTTCAAAACTACGAGATTTTGTGTTTTCAGTAATCTCACCGCTATACCGAGTGACGTCACACAGTGATATTACTATGGTGTTTCGTAACTGTGGGTTATTGTGATTTTCGCGATTTTGTTCAGCTATTAGCTTAGTGTTTCACTAGTTTCGTGAGAAAATGAATCGTACCTGTTAGGCTTATTATTTTTATTTGTAAGGGTACAAAATCTGTATTTATGTTCCAGATGGATCAATTAACACATTGAAACAACATAAGATCGTTTTTTATTGTATTTTATTTTCTCATTAATTTTTCTTTTGCGTGTGGTGTCCGTGTGTTAAACCCATGTGTACGTTAGTTCATATCAGGCCACATTGAAAAAAAAGTGTTATTTTTTTTAAATTTTTATTTTTTTTATGAAATTTATCATTGACTTTTGTCGGATGTTGGAGTGTATGTTTTCTTTTAACTTTGTTTTTATTTTAACACACAATTTAATGGCTGCTTAGTAAACACTAGGTTTGAAAACACATTTAAAGGCTGATTACAGTCGGGGGGGGGGCCTTAGTTTGACATGTAGATGTGGCAATCAGACAAACCAATTTTACAGCCAATGTCTTTATTAAACCAATCAGTATGATAAGGTATTATTGTTTAAAAGTTTACTGATCATTATTGTTATTATCCTCACCCCGCAGGCCCACCAGTAACCGACTTGCCATTCTACAGGGTTAAAATCTTTGGCGATTCCATCACCAGGTACTTGGCTTGTAACAATGAAAGCGAGTGGTTTCTACCTGACGTTACAACAAAGCCAGGGTGCACAGTCCCTCGGATGGTCAGAGCGCTGAGAAATGTTGAAACACAAGCAAAGACACCACCCATAGTTCTATTTCATGTTGGGACCAACGACTTAGACTGTAGTGTATTTCACCGAGATGTGAAAAACTTTAATTTATTGATTCAGGCAGCCAAAGAAAAGTTCCCACAGTCAAAGATCTTTATTAATGCCATTTTACCACGCCATGATGACGATCGTTTAAACTGTAAGGCTAATTATCTGAACATTTATCTTGCCCAGGTTTGCAATTCAAATCATGTGAATTTTCTTGATTTTTGTGAATCTTTTACTTCACCATCTCTATTTGCCCGTGATGGTGTTCACTTAAATTATCATGGTAATTTTAAGCTAGCCAGGCTTATTGAAGACGTCTTCCTGGAGCATTTTGTAAGGGTTATTCCTGGCACAGCTGTGAAACCAACAGTTTCACCCTTTATCCCGAAGGAACTGAAGCTTCTTTTTCGGAAGAAAAGGGTGAAGAAGTCATCTTCAAGTTCTTTGTCTTCACCATGTATCGGGAACTCTGATCCGCCCGCACTTTCTGTGCAGAGAAAAAAGAAGGCTTTAGAAGTTGACTGTGATGGCTTTCATCAAGTACATCCAAAGAAGAGTTGCCGCCCAGTCACAGTCGACCTTTTTTTTCAACCTTCAATGCAACCTCTTTGCATCCCGCGTTCATAGTCCTGCCACAGAGGTTACTCCTCATCAATTGGAACTCTTGTTCGGCCCCCTCAACCTGATACTCCTTACGCAAAGGCTAAGAAGGATGGTGGACTGAGAAAGAAGAAGATGGCCAAGGCAAGAAAGAAACGAAAAAGGCGAAAGCGAAAGGTAAAGTAACAATTTCATCAATAGTTCTTTTGGTTTCTTTCTGCAATGTCTCTGTGCAAGTATGCAGTAAGAACCAGCCTTCCAAAGAGTTAACCTGAATTTAGTTTTTTTGCAGTTTGAAATAAGAACTACATGTACAAAGAAATAACAACATTTCAGAGTTTGAATTTAGTTTGGCATTTCGCCTTTCTTGCATCAACTACCCCTGAAAATTTTTATTTTACATGATAACATTTCTTGGTTAATAGTGTCAAAGTTGAAAAGCACAGTTTGCTGCGGAAAGAAGTATGTGTATTTATTTTGAAACGAAAATCTTTTACTTAACTATTTGTTTTTATTTTTTGGGGTGTAATTTAGGCTGTTTGGATTTCACCATACTACAGCATCAATCGACCTTCGCTGGGGTGAGGAAATCTGGTGGCAAGAGATCCGCTCGTCCAGGAGGAAATGTGAAACCGGGATGTTGCTCACGCTGCCATAGAACAGGTTTAGCTTATTTTCATATTTGGGTCCATGCAAAACGAAAGCATGAAAGCATGGTTTAAAACCCAGGCCAATTTAAATGATGTTGACTATGTTTGTAAAGCCTGTAAGGTTTCAGTATCTAAGAAACTGAAAAACCCAGAATACACCCCTGAGAAATCCCGTAAGAAAAAGCGATCTTTGTGTGCTCTGTCAACCTTTTCTAAATGTGAATTACACTCTTCGCATAACATGGAGTGCACCCAGCAAAATTTCAGTTTATGTTTCTCAGTTCACCTTTCTACAGGTGAACTGAACAACTTTCCTTTATGTAAAAGTCATTATATTGTGTTGTGGAGATACAGGTTTGAATCCAAATGTTGTGCTTGTCATTCAATATTCCGGAGTACAAGTAAAAAATATGTTTGCACTTCACTAAATACGGGGCTTTCAGTAGCCACAGAAATGTTGAAGTCTGTTCATGGAGACCGTGATTTAGTTCTCAGTGGCTATTTATGTTACACATGCTATCTTCTGGTTTCTGGAAAGGTGTCTGCATTAATTTCTTTACAAGAGATGAAAACATCTTTTCAGAGTACTAAGTCACCCTCAACTATCGGGGAAGATAATGATGTAATAGACCAGTGCCTTTTAAAGGTTAAGATTTCTTTCATTAACTCAGCCCTGGAGCACAAAGCTGTACTGCTGGCTGACTTGTATTCAAACGAAGTTCATTGTTGCCTTTCTTTTCATAAAGATCTTGATTTACAGTTTTGCTTAAGGACAGCCAGATGGCTATTAACTTCTCTAATGAGTACATTTGGAACTTCACTCGAAATTCATCGCATGGAATCTCGGATAAAAAGTTCCCTTCTCATTCACAAAAGCGTAGTCTTGAAGACAGCTTTACATGATGCCGTTGCAACTTGTCGTCTACAGCAAATTAAATTGAACAGTTCTACTGATGAATCTCCTCCACCTAAATATCCATCCTCACTTTCAGGGGAAACCCTGTTGACTTCTTTGAAGTCCATTTTACCTGATTTAAACTCTAGACTGAAGTCACAATCTTATAAAGTAACTGAACGTTACAAGAACAATCCTTGAAGTGTCGTTAACTTTGAATATCTTGATTTGTTAAAGATGCTTGATCGTGTCATATTTAATTTGGTTAGCTATTTAACAATGAGTGATAATGAGCAAAAGCAAGTGTTTCATTTTCCCCTTGACACATATGTGACCGTCCACCACCAATGGGCTGTGAAAGCTGCCAAGTTAGCAACACAACTAGAGCATCTGCGGGTTGTTCAGCTTATACGTGAATTGTACCAGTTTCAAGTGAAGGAGGCGAAGAATGTTGTTGGAGACACTGCTCTCGGAAAACATCTGCCGGGTTGGGGGAGACATCTGTTGAGCTCCATTGCGATAACTGTACAGGGCAAAATAAGAACAAGTTTGCTCTGTGGTACATGGCATGGCGATGCATTCACCAGCTGCACAGGAAACTTGGCCTGAACTTTTTAATTGCAGGGCATACCAAGTTCGCCCCCGACTGGTGTTTCGGACTATTCAAACAGCGGTATCGACGATGCCATGTGTCAACCCTTGGCGACATTGAGGATGCTTGCCGTAGCAGCTCTGTCAGCGGAGTTAACATCCCTCAACTCGTCGGTACCGAAGATGGGCAGGTGCTGGTCCACACCTTTGATTGGCAGACTTTCTTGACGCCATACTTCAAGCCGTTGCCACAAATCAAGTCGTATCAACACATGAGGTAAGATTCTAATAAACCGCTTACTGCTAGCTGATGTTTAGACGGAACATCTACCTATTTGTTATTGACAAAATAGCGCTAAAGTGTCATCATAAGGGAAGTGAAATGCATCAATTGATGGAGAACCAGCACGTCATTCTGGAGGTTGCATGTTGAAATCTCGCTCTACAATGTTATTTTAACCCAATCAAGGTTAACAGTAAAAAAAAAAGTCTTTCAAAAATGCATAAGTATCTCATTCCTCTGGTGTACACAAAATTTAGATCGATAAAATAAATAGTGTACTTCTTTGTACCCCTATTTTTTAGGTTTGATCAAGAACAACCTGGTAAGGTGTTCTACAAGCAGTATGCTGACAGCGAAGAGCATGAATATCAGCTTCTTCAAGACCCAGACGTTTTACCTCCCCTACATCTGCCAGTTTCTCTGTCACCACCCGGGTTGCCACACGAGCGTGCATCTTATTTATTTAAGAGCAACCGCCAGTTCTGTGCTCAGGATCATCGGGCAGACATTACATGTCCTTTGCCACCACCAGTTGACAAGACAGTTGAGCCTGGTCCATAATGAATGAAGCCTCACAATGGATGACTTGAACTCATGCTTTCCGAACTGTCATAACGTTGCATTTCCTTGTTGTTGTATTTGCCATCTTTCAATGTGGTCCTGCTTTAAGTTTTACTTGATTTATTCCTTATAAACTTACAAAGAGCTCTTGAAATGGAGTTTTTGAATCCCTTGACTTGAAAGGGTTTATTAGGAACTTTTTGT
>CM021546.1:7237821-7250532 GCA_010994315.2 Pisaster ochraceus | reverse complement strand
ATGGCGCTCCGTAGGTGTTTGGCATTTCGGATCTTCCTATTCCAATTTGAAGAGGTTGCATAGTAACAACCTTATTTTATTTTACCACCATTGGAAAGATCCGATCTCTCTCTTTCCAATGATGGTTAGCTTGGGTATGGAGGGTGAACATGGACAAAACTACAACTTTATTACAAATGGCCTTTGTGCTCAGGCTTGAGTGCTTTTTTGTGTGCAAGCTTGGTCGACTAAAGTCGCCAATGGTAAGGAAGAGGGGGTATGAGTGCAGTCGACTAAAGTCGCCTATGGTAAGGAAAGGGTTAACGCAATCAATACAACATAAAATATATTAGCACACCGTGTAGGTACAACTGTTGAGCATCACATGCAATAAACCCTTCTTGAAACAGAGCTGAGGACCTGACAGGAGCTGAAATGTTCCAAAAAGTTTTACAGATTTTCCAACATTGTTACGGTTTTTAACAAAAAGGTCATTTATGAATGGGAATTAAAAAAGTAGTGACTCAGTCTTAAAAAGCCATTTAAAACCTTGCAGGGTAATGGCTGTGCAAAATAGGACTTTCATCGTACCGCCTTGACCCTGTCAGTTTCAAATGGCCATTTCAGGCCTCGTTCCCAATCTTTTATTCACTTATTAAAAATTCTGCTTGATTATTTTGCGCCTTATCAATAAGCATCTCAGACCTCATTATTTTAAGTCAGATATACAAAGCTTCTTGAATTATTAGTCCCAAAATCTGCAGCCAACTATGCCAGAAACATTAAGGCAAACCCTTTCTTTTCCATATATGTACAAAGTATTTAACCAGTAGACACTGAGTGACATGTTCACTCGCAAATATTTTCCATGCCAGAAAATGAATGCATGATAAACCTGCTTTTAAAATGTCAATGGGATTGCTGCCAGCAGGTGTGTACACAATGGAACTATTTTTGGGGTAAGAGGTGAAGATGTGGGTGCCGTGCTAACGTGCCTGGGCATTCCATTGCTTAGTGCACAACCTGCATGCACTCACTGTGTTTCGTTTCAGTTACGTCATGTAATTGCAATTCTAAACCTTTGTCCTTTTGTTGGACAAACAAAACATTGACTGCCAAGCTTGTTTTCCAATGCATTCAGCATTGGAGGTTAACCTGAGATTCCAGCATACCATGACCATCAGACTCAGCAGACTCGCCAGGTAAATCCATTGTTCTCAGAATTGTGTGCATGCTCATAACTTTGTAAACAATGGAAATTTACCTGGTAAGTCTGCTGCCACCTAGAGTTCCAAAGTCTCCAATTAGTGGATGTGGTTTAGGCGCGCGGTCCATTTAGGGCCGGTTCGGCAACCGTCAAACGGTTGCCCAAAACGATTCATTAACCGTTTTAGTTTCCGCAAGCAACGTTTCCCTAGGATTAAAGACAGTCTTTTGAGGCTTAACCTCTGGAGACAGACAAAAGGAGTGCTGCTTGACTGGGGTTTACACCTAACAAAGGAGTTGTATCATGCCAGGCTATCACTGACACTTCTGCTGCTAATCCTAACTAATCCTAACTAATCCTAACTAATCCTACACAGCTGGGAATGCAGCTGGTAACAATGGTTGTGCTTTGGGTAGGTGCATGTACATGTACGCCCAGATTGTGAGGTATTTCTTTCCATTCACGAATGAATGGCGTTTTTTGGCCAAAACGGCTTTGAATATATTGCTGTGCAATTTAAAGTTCGGGATTCGATATCAATGCCACGTCATTATTTGAATTATTGGTGAAACAATAATATACATTGAATCTCGGTTTTGCCCTATTGGAACAGACTTTTTGTCGTAGAAAACTAAAATGGGTGCTTTCCAAATTAGTTTTTTAGGGAAAAAATGATACAAACGCGGTTCTCCGTTCATAACCTTAAAAAATATAGGGGACTTCATCTTTAACGATGTCCACTAAAACGTAATGACGGGAAGAGTATATTTAAATGTTCTGTTAATAAACTGAGATGATCTATTTCAGTTATATAATTAAAGAAAAAATCTTGCATATAAATCATTTTTGTTACAGTCTTTTAATGAATGCAATTTCATTTGCTTTACAATTCCAATAGTGTGTCTTAAAAATGATTATATATTATACCTTTCGACAGGGATGTACTGATTGAAACCCCATTTGCAAATCACACCCAAATTCGTACATCCTATTCATATATTCCATGATAACATACACATCAGTTGGAAAACATTCTTAGTTGTTCACAATCAACCGAAAACTGAGATCGTCTTGGTCACGAATGTTCAAATACATGTACACACGCGACGGGCACTTCGCATTGCCAATGCTTTGCAAAGCCAACCAGCAAATACATGACGTAAACAGGTAGCTACGATCTCAGGTTTTACTTTATTGTTTTTTATGATTGAAAGTAATATGTGTGATAACTTTTGGCTAGCATTTTAGAAATAGCAAAAACAAAGCGAAGTTATGAAGCGTTAGGCATTTTATTTTTGATATTCATATTTACCGCCAGAGCTTCAACAACCGCAGCTATAATCCCAACACAATAAACAGTAATCCGATCAAATCCCTTTTGTTCGGACTCTGGAGGACCAGATAAACTCAGCGCACTGAAACATTGAATAAACTATCCCCCAACCGTTTCACAAATGCTGCTGAACCGTTTCTAACTTCAATTGTTTGTCAACCGTTTGACGGTTGCCGAACCGGCCCTAAATGGACCGCGCGCCTTACAGGCAACAGTTTAGCTGATTCAAGGTAAATAAAACTCACTGTCCTAGTCTAGTAATCATTTCATTGTGACGACAATATTCTCAACATTTGCTTGCTACAGCTTTTCTAAAAACTAGTCTTGTGGATGATGTTGTGAGTCTCGAAAAGAAGTGGTTAAAAGCCTTTTGTGGTTCCACCAAGAGAACACTGCCCCAGCACAGATGGCCCCAGCAGGCACAGATGGCCCCAGTAGGCACAGATGTAGCTATTCAATCACAGTTGTTCAGGCATCAGTCATAGGGGTGAGAGTCATCACAGACTGAAAGGTCTGAAACCACGCTCCAAATGTTAGAAGGTATATTGAAATGATGGCATTTCCACCTTTTAGTAACCCCTGGAGTTATAGATTTTTGGGAACAGTATCCTCAGCACTAGAGAGGTAGATACAAAGAGCAGGGTTTCTGCATAAGAAAATAATAGCGACTTTTTTTCAGAAGACATAGAAGTTTGAATTCAGACTAAGTCTGACATTTTTCACCCCTGTGTTCACAATAAAGTTGTATTGTTTGCAGTGGTTGTGATGAAAACCAAAAATGAAAAAATCCTGAAAAGTGGATTTACCTAATGATGTGGATGGGCAACTTCTTTGCATCGCACAAGCGGATCACTCAAAGGTTTGAACATAACAGATCTATACCTTTTTTCCCATGATGTCACTCAGGACAGTCTGAAGGAAAATTTCATATATTTTTATGAAAAACTCAAAATCTCAGGTCTGTTTTTCTGTTGGCAGAATACACCCCTTGTATATGATGTCACACTTTCAAAAAGCGCCCTCAGGAGGCAGATCATTGTACGACTTGTGCATAAAAAGGTGCACGTGACCTCAGCGTACCTGTAGCATTTCTCATTTTGCAAGGGGTCTATACTAACCTCTACTCTTCTTAGAGGGTGGAGCTGCAGTCTTCTTCTCCTCTCTATCAGCGGTGTTCCTTCTTGAAGCAGCGATTCGAGTATCTCCTTGTCTCTGTGATGGGGCAGAGTCCTCCTCAGAGAGCCTCCTCTTATGAGTCACCTTTTGAGGTCTGTCACTGAGTTTGTCCGTTGGTTTGTGAGTGGAGTTATTGGATGGTCTGACCTGGAGAACCAATTACAAGATTGTTACCTTACACTATAAATGTTGTCCGAGCTGTCTAGTTCGCCAATTTTCAGTTCTAGTGTCCAGTCTCCAGAGTGTGGGTCCAAAGCCAAGTTAAGGTACTGGTGTCCTTAAGCACAACACCTTAGGTCTTCTCATAACAAGGAGTATATGGACACTTCCCATGGCAGAAAACGTTGTTGTGATTTTCACCAGATGAATTTGGATTTGGTGGCTGAATACTTCTTAGTAGAAGATACATGTATGGTTTCCAATTTGTCTTTGACCTAATGAAAACAGATTCACACCAACAAACATGATGTTCCAAGCAGTGAGGCAAATCTTTTGTCATTTCCATTTTTCCCTTCCATTTTCTATTTTCTTTCCCTTGTGCTTAACCAGCTCAATGAAATTTGGCCCAGGTTCCGCCTCCATAGAGCTGCTTCAGCAGAAAATATTGGTTAAACAATTGCTTTGCAAAAATGAGCAGGATACCAGTGGCAGATGGTACATGTGACATTGACTACCTTGTTAAACACATTTTAAGAGTGCGTTGTCTGTAGAATGAGGTGCATGCTGGTCCAGCCTTGTCATTATCTACACCACCATGCACCTCACTCCACGGCAAATGCCTGCTTAAAAAGTATTTGAGAAGCACATGTAGTCTCAGGTATTTTGGTTGATTATGTCATTCTGGTAAGCATAATTTTGCAGTGCTTACCTACTTCTTGTGCTTAAGCAGCTCGAAGGAATTGGGCTTAGAGTTGAAGTACATTTACCTGGTTTGTTGTAGTTGCTGTAGTTGTTGTTGGTCCTGCTGTCAATGTTGATTGTGAGGTTGAAACTGACGTTTTTAAAGATGCTGCAGCTAAAGTTGCTGCTGCTCGCACTGCTGCAGCACCTGCAAGTCAAAAGTGATTAAACAATACAAATACATCAATGAATGAACGTACTCTTAAACAAGTTTGTCTGACTCTGAAAATGTTAACTGGCTCTGAAAAAAAGGTGGAAGGTAAAAATCACCTTTTCTTGTTTGGAGCCAATTCGACAGCCAGAGGTCACATAAACCTAGAGGGTTCAGATGGTTCAGGCATATCTTTGGTCTGATAAACAGGGGGAAGTAAGTTCAAGGCAAATTGATATTTGGTTTACCTAATAACTGCCAATCATTATCATTCAAAATGTTTTGCTTCTGCAGCTCATGTGACATGTTGGTATTAGGGGCTCATACCTACAAATTGTATTCTAGCTTACGGGTTGATGTAATACCAAAGTCTTATCTAGCACATGTATCAATAAGGTAAGGAGTGATGTAATACCAAAGTCTTAACTAGCACATGTACCAATAAGGTACGGAGTGATGTAATACCAAAGTCTTATCTAGCACATGTACCAATAACATACAGGCTGATGTAATACCAAAGTCTTATCTAGCACATGTACCAATAACATACAGGCTGATGTAATACCAAAGTCTTATCTAGTACATGTACCAATAAGGTACTCAAGGCACTTAAACAAAGAGAAACATTTGACAGAAAGAAACACCAGTAAGCGCGATGACTGACCAGTAAGTGGCGTTGGTTCTGTCTTTGTTATGCTTCTCTGTTTGAAGAAACTTCCTGCAGTGAAACTTGTGGACTTGGTGTCATCTTTCAATCTGAACATTCCAAGTTTACTGGCACTCTGACTCTACAAAATAAAATATTGGAGTCATATATTCAGTACAGAGGGAAAATAACAACAGCAGTAAGAAACTTTAAATATGAGAAGGGTAACCTCCAACAGTTGATTAATACAGTTGAACGCTTCTACTGTCTGAAAATCCAATAAAACATTACATGGCTGAAGATCAGCGAACAGGAACAAGCAGTCACAAAGCTCAGTGTTTGATTCGCTACCAAAGTCTACAAAAGCTGTTAAGCATTGTAATAGACAGTTAAACTAAATGACTGCATGAAACCTACAATAATCACAAACTATTAACTGAACTACATAAAACATCCTTGAAGAAACAACATTATGCAACATTTTGTAGTCAACTTAAAGCAGTAATTTTACAGTTGCAGAAAGAGACCCTACATTGTATGTTACATGTATGACTGAGCTAGTTCATACTAGTGGAATTCAGTTCATTTAGCTTTGAATCTCATTTCTACAATGTACCAGTTTGTCAAAAGAAGAAGATAGTGACACAAATTTTCTCGCAGTCAAAGGCAAACATTTGACACATGTCGAGCATGTGATTAATATACAAACTGGGTTTACTGAGTGTTGTAACTGTAATGGTCTGACCATAGCAACAACAATATACATGTATGATATGAACCCATATTGCACGGTCTATATCACCCCCTGCGTATTGCGCTGTTCTAGCTTCATGTATTTTACTATTCTACACTGTGGGTCAAACCTGCTCGAAGATAAATTTTCTATCACATGCGCTCGTGGAATACAGACAAATATGGCAGACTTGCGTTCCATATCCAGCATGGCCGAATCTTGTTTGATATGGGATGCAGCAGTGCTCTATTTTTCCATAACCCTCACGCGCTTGCGTGATAAAACTATTACTATCTTCAACAAGCAAACTTGAATCATTGATTCTGATTGGTCATATTCCATTTGCTTTTGTGTGTAATCTTATAATATGCTCCGCAAGGCTGAGACAGCAAGATGCACAATTAGCAGGATGCAAAGTGATGTTATAAGGTAAATGCTAAAATGCACAGTTTGTAGTTCTGTACACACAGTTGTATCACCATACTCAACCTGTGCAGACAAATGGTTGATCAACACAACATTTTTTCAATAAACCCCTTGCATAACGCGAAACACTGCCTGTACGCTGAGGTCAACTGCACCTTTTTACGCACTAAGAACAGCTATTGTCCAGTGATCTGCCTCCTTTTGCCTCAATGGAGGTGCTTTTTGAGAGGGTGGCATCACATGCAAGGGGTCAATTATAATAATTGCCTTGCCTGTAAACATTATAATAGAAAAAGGGTAGGAGGGTAAAAGATTAATGATACAGAGGGGTGAAAGTCTAGCCGATGAAAAGGTGTGAAAACAAGATTTTCAAAAGGCTAAATCTATATTAGGCCTTGAATTAAGAATAATTCCTGTTCACACATGTAGTTCTCAAGTTTGTAACCTAGTGTTTAAATCCCCCAAATTGGGAAAATATGTCGCAATCAGACAAGTACACTTCAGAGGTTTCCCTCCAGCATAACTGTAGTCTGACCATCTGACATGTCTGACCTAGCAAGTACGTGTTGTAAATCAATACCTGTTGATCTGATTGGCTGGCTGGTGAAGACTCCGCAGTTTTTTCAGGAGGGGAGTGGAACTTGATAAAAGACAGGCCATATGATGTCAACTGAAAAGAGAAAGAAAATAGCACACACACACTAGATTAGCATAAGATGTTGAACCTACCTGAGACGGTATTTTATATGTAAGAACAATCCCATATGAAGAAGTTTTGCCCAAGTGGTCTACAGTTTCTCATACAGGTCTTGTAGTTATTATTATTATTATATACTTCTGGTAAAGAAACCAAGGATGCCTCAGGAGTGAACTTAATCACTGTAGCTCATGAGCCTGACAAAACATGTAAACAAGGCTGCTTGATACATGTATATTGTGAACCAGAATTACCCGGTTAAACCAGACCTACGCTTCAACAATAAAGTGTTCTCGGTTCTGTTACATGCACAGACAATCCTAGTCCACTGGAGTTACAGCTTAATGTCCCATATGAAGGATAAAGACGGTAAAGTATCTTGCTCAAGGACACACATGCCATGACCTGGACCCAATTTCATAGAGCTGCTTAAGCAGAAAATAATGCTTAACAATTTCCTGCTAAGCAGAAATGAGCAGGTTACCAGTCACAAATTGTACATGTGACACGGTAGTTTGGCTGGTAACCTTATTCTAGTAAAAAAAAAATTAATGTGCTTAGCAAATTGTTGCACTTAAGCAGCTCTATGAAATTGGGCCCAGTACTCGAACCCACACTCTGCTGATCAAAACCATCAGAGCTTGAGTCCAGTGCTCTTAACCGCTTGGCCACGCCACGCCACAATATAAGAACATTTTTGAACATATATCAGAACGTTTTTACAATCTTGAGATTTTTACCTTATTAAAAGGCTGAGAGCAAACAACTTTGGCTCTGTCCCATTTCTTGGCTAAGACAGCTTTGGAGAGTTTATCAGGACCAAACATGCGGACACGGTTTGTGTTGATTCCATTCTTGCTGTCCATGGGACTCATGAACGATGATGTAACAAGTATCACCTAAACAAATCATAAAGTGAAAAAAGTGGAATAAGTCTAGGAATTTAAAACTTACAAATACATAACTTGTCGTGACCCAAAAACTTATAAAAGATGTTTATCTTCCTTTTCATCAACTTGATGAGTTACATCAAACAATTGTTCAGGAAGTTTCCTTCAAAACAATGTGCAAGAACATTTCTGGATTTAGCTTCTTGATTTAAATGGAGGGTATACCATTTTTAATTTCTCCGAAAATTAATGACAATACAAATTTACTTAGTTAGAAGCAATGCAGCTGTTGATAATGTATGATATTTATAAAAAAATTCCCATCATAGGAACTTGGTTTTAGAGAAAGGGATTCAAAAACATTTCAATCTGAGAAACACTTCTGCATGAAATGTTTCTCAGTCTGTGTATTCCAATTTTGAGTTATTCTCCGACAGTAACTCAAAGACACTACCATGTTATCTGATAATGAAATTTTCACAGGTTAATTTTATTGTAAATAGATACATTTACCTTTGTAGGATTAAAACAATCGAACGGTTCCCAATAACCAGAGGTACACTTTGCTTTTATCAACTACATGTATGTACAAATACATATTTTAAATATGAAAATCTATGATAAAACAACTGCTGTTCGGGCTTTTATCCCCAACCTGCAGGGATAATAACTTCAAAGAGGCCAATGGGTCTTCAAAAAGTAAAATCACTCTTGATTTTTTCCTGAAATAAGTTCCACAAAGCTGTTTGGTCTTTTGCGGTACCTTTTATCTTGGTAATACTTGGGGAGGTGAGGATTAAGTTTTACCTGGTAGTCATCTGATGAGGTTGAAGTGGAATGGCCGACCAACACCTCCACAAATGCAGAGTTGTCATTTCCAATGTCAATGGAATGAATTTGGGAGGCTTTCTCAAACTATTTGAATAAGAAAAAAACAAAACACAATAGTCAGTATGTGTTATGACTTACATGTAACCGCAAGGTTTTCCCCACAAGCTAGCCTATTGGGCCGATACGCGCATATTGCGTGCCGATACGTGCAAATATTGTCCGATAAGCAACCAAAACAATGTATTTATACATTTTTTTCTCAAACAAAAATTGAGAGAAAACCATAACTTAACTCCAAATTGCACAGTAGGGCTTTTAAACCAAGATAAACACCAAGTAGAAAACATTCAGAAAACGATATCAATTTAGCGTATTTCGGCCAAACATAAAAAAACTTAGGTCCAGAATGCCCCACAGTTTAGAAAAAACCTGGGGAGCACCCTGTGTAACGCTCCAACTGTTAGAAACACTTTATTGCAAGTTGACTAACCATTGAAACCATCCAACTGCTTATTAGGTCTGTGTGATGACACAACATCTGTACAAACCTATGAGTATCTGTGCTGCATATAGGCCTACACAGGTACATGTACATTCACCACATTATTAGTTACTACAAAAGGGCAGGGGGTGGGGGGATTATAGCACTTCTGCATAACAAGGCCGAAGGCCAAACGGCTATAATATGTCATTCAACTCAAATTTGTGAATAATATGTCAATGACATGAGACTTAGAAATAAACTTAATTAAGACAGTGCTCAACCATAATGGGACTTATTATGCACATAATGTGTGGCCAAAACCCGCAGTGTGCATGTAATCCATTGGAATCAAGAAGCTGCAATCAAACATCATAAACCATGGAAAACAAATTCCTTAGAGTAACTAATATAACAACCAATAAATATGAAAAATATCAAATGGAGAACATTCCTTCCTCCATGATAATTTAGTTCCAAGTAGAGGGCCTACAAGTTAGCAAAAAGAACTCACAGATCTTAAAAGTAATACAAAAATGAATGCAAGAAATACATTAATAATAGCAAAAGACAGTGGACAGTACAAACTAAAAAGCTTACCGAATCAGCAATATTTTTTAAATTACAAAACTTGGAAAATTAGGCCTATCATAGAAGAAATTTTTGAGGAACAGCACTTCCTTCCTTTATCAGACCATAGACAGACAGGCAGACCAAGGAACCTTGGTCCATTTTATAGCTCCATGGTCAGAACATAAAGTCCAGAGCTCTATAGTCAGACTGGCACTGACAGCCAGGATGCTATCTGAAGTAATGAGTCACCAAGGAGACTAACCCTACCAAAAATTACATTATAAGAGGGTTCACTATTCATTACAATAAATTCCTTAATAGGCCTAAATTCCTAATAAAGGTGAAAGGTTATAAAGTGTTGACATCGTTACATGTATATTTACAAACAAATAGTTAATGGCCTGACATTTCGACCCTAGCAGAGTCTTTCTCGAAGGCTAAATGACAAGACTACAAACATAAATAGGTGTATCCATTACTGATGTAACAAAAGCAGTCAACTGGAAATAGATGATGGAGAGAAAAATACACAAAGAAAACAGGAGGCTGAACAGAAAGGAGGGTAACAAAAGGGAGGGGGATTGAGGGGAAGGGGCTGGTTGACCACAAGAGGTGGGGAACACAAAGGACAAATTCAACGATGGGGAGATGGAGAGAAAAGTAGTTTATTGGTGAATGAGGTCGTTCAGACACTACTAAAGTCGGTTTAACTCATGGTTCAACCCGATCGAGTTCAACTCTGTGTGTCTGAACGGTTCTAAAGTTAGTCCGAATCGGGTTTAACCCAGAAAAGTTAGACCGTCAAGCTGGGGGGTTTATCTTTAGTCCAGATCGGGTTTATCTTTTAGCACGGTGTGTGGACAGAATAAAAATGACCACATCCGGTTTAACTCACAACAGATGAACTGCTGACCCACAGGATCGTTATGCAACACATGTGAATGGATAAACATAATGATTTTTGTGAAGAGACAGGATGTTGGCATAACAGGGTCGCGCTGCTGTTTGACCTCTTAAAACCTGCTGGTCATAAAGTTAGACAGTTTCGGGTCTAACTTTAGTACTGTGTCTGAACATGGTCAATGAGGCAGACTGAGGGGGGGCTTATCTGTGGTGAAAAGGAGAAGGCAAAGACAACAAGTTATTAGTCATTTCCTTCTTGGGTGTTCAGACCATTCACCAATAAACTACTTTTCTCTCCCTCTCCCCATCATTGAGTTTATGTTTGTAGTCTTGTCATTTAGCCTTAGAGAAAGACTCTGCTAGCAACGTCAGGCCACTAACTATTTGTTTGCATTTATACCGTAGGTCCTTTTGGTTGGTAAACAGTTTGCAACAGCTAATACTACTTTTTATTGTTATATTTAGAGGACTATTATGATCGTGTTCACTCTGTATGCGCCATGAGTGTTTTTTGCGGATTTGTGCGCATTACCAAAGTTCTGTATTATTATTTATTATTATTAAAGTACAGACCGGTTATTGAGGAATTACAAATTGATGTACATGTATGGACAACAGTTATTGAGGCATCACGACTTGCCAGAATCGTTTTCTTTAAGAGTATCGTGGCAAAAAGAAACCCCGACATGACAAAGCCAAGAGCACAAACATTCTCTTTGAAGGATCTGGATTTGTTCTTCATCTTCAGAGAAAAATACCATATTCACGCAGCATGAACCGGAAAACTTCGGCCGAGAGGCACGGAGTTTCAGTGCGCTTGGACTTAGGGGCCTACTGCCAACGAGCTGAAATACAACTGTGGAAGCCTGGATGCCAACACAATCACAATCCCTTTCTTGCAATTTGCAAGGACAAAAGTCTGGAATTAAGGGTTACACAATAACTTCCACACAACTTCGCAAAGGGATAATTCGGCATTATTTCAGACCACCATCTGTCCTCTTTGTTTGGATGAAATGAAACAAAGCATAGCAAATAGAGTGTATGCTGTGGCTAAGACCTTTGTTCCCTTCATCCAATGTGACACAAAAATACAATGTAGGTGATGTTTCCAGGCATGCATCCAGGAAAAATTGGCATGCAAGTAATACGACAGCGGGCGTCAACTGGTTAGACACATGGCACTGGTAGTGTACTAAATACACAATTCAAAATGATGTGTTATTAAACCACACCCAGCTGGGTGCATCTTACCTGTAGAATCACAGACGCTTTTCTGTCGGCATCTTCAGCGCATTTCCACTTCCGATAGGACTCTGGCTTTAACAGGTTGTCTGCCTTATGTGTCTGAAAACATATAAAATTACTAAGGTCAGTGCCAGTGAATAACACTTTGTTGAATATAGGAATAGGATGCATGCATTTGTGAGACTGGAGCTGGCCAAATTGTTATTAAAAATAGTTGAAAGATAAGAGCTATATAGCATTTTTAGTAAAAAGACTAACATTCCAATTCCAAGGAAGACGATCTTCAAGACTAACATTGTTTGTTTCTAGAAATTGGTCCGCTATATTGTCTCCACATACCTCATACGAGATCATCATGTACAAAACCCTTAAATGCACAGGTCTGTATTTTTTAGACTATTTTTTACTAAAGTTCTTTTTTAAAACTGAATCTTGCCAAAATTATGCTTTACATGTTCATTGTTATGTACTCACAGTAAACTTAGGGTGGGCCCACAAATGTATAACTCCGCAAAAAAAAAAAAAAAAAAAAAAAAA
>CM021546.1:7111329-7121501 GCA_010994315.2 Pisaster ochraceus | reverse complement strand
AGACCCACAACGCCGGCGCACATTTTGCAAATCACATAATATTGACACATACAAATATTATGCATACAACTGTATAAATTGTCTGCTCAGAACTATAAGGTCATTAATGGCAAATTCAAATTCGTAATGATTAAATGGAAATTAAATGAAAATGCATCTAAATTTGAAAAAAGGCTAAACAAATACTTTGAAGACCAGTCTTGACCAATAAACCCCATTTACCAGGACTCGGGAGCTTCAAAATGTGCAAAAGCTAGTTTATGAAACCCATACAAATTGCACTAATGAAGAGAGCAGACCAGACGATATTAAGAGGTTGGACGGTTGTACAAAATATTCAGATGTGTCAAAATCTCTAAGCCTCTTGGAAACAAACTAGGTGCTTTTTTTCTTGGCCAATACTCACAAAAGCAGAATTTTATCAGTAAGGAATAAAAGCCCTGACATTTATACAGACTAAACTGCATGGATTTATTAATGATACTGTAAGCGCACCAAATAGTAATCGCTGGTGTAGGATATTTTACTATTTTTGTAGTGAACTTAAATAACAATGTAAAACACAAACACACACCCACAAATAGTTGTTATCCAGTAAATATCTGTTTCCCGTTGTTTTGACCTGGACGTTTTGCAAACCCTGCACTTCAATGTTCGTTAAAAAAAGCTTTTACAACAGTTGCCAAAAGACATAAAACAAAACAATACTGAACACAAGTTGTAATTCTACAAGGAATGTTTTTTCTTTGGTTGTCAGGAACATAGTGCCACCGACTTATTTTTCAAGGTATTCGAGCAGTTTTATGATTTTGACAAAACAAATAAATCAAACAATTACCAATAAAGGGGATTGGGTTTTTTAAATGTCAAAAGTCGTGTTTTCCCATTTCCGTATTTTACATTTGTTTTTCTTCAAACTTATGTAAAACTGTGTTTATCTGGACATATCTTATAACGTGACAAGAAATGCTACTACTGGATCACAGTGAAGTCGAAATAATCGTTTATCTCACTTTGGGGAAACATTTATATATATATATATTTTTTTTCCAAATTAGAATTCGGTATTCCCGTCA
Organism: Pisaster ochraceus; assembly: GCA_010994315.2. Lineage (NCBI taxonomy): Eukaryota > Metazoa > Echinodermata > Asteroidea > Forcipulatida > Asteriidae > Pisaster > Pisaster ochraceus. Next base: position 7,120,425 of record CM021546.1, on the reverse strand, counting down.
ACATGGGGACCCAGGGTGCATTGGAGAGGCCGGTTTGATTATTATTTAGTATTTGCTTTGGCCATAAAAGATAAACATTTTCTATACAACAATTATAACTAAAAAAGAAACCGGTAAAGTTTGACATCGAAAGTATGGGCTGAAAACACAAGTTCCAAGTAGGCCGCCAGTTTCACACACCACTTCCACTTTCTAGGAAAATATCCCAAAATAACTCGACATTACAAAACGTATGGATTGCCACGATAGCGGCTGATGCCACTTGGTCATTTGTTCTCACAAATTTACCCAAGAAATAAGTATTGGGAAACTGAGAAAGTTTGGCGTTGAAGAAAGGGTAAGTTTGGAGATTGTGTTCCTGATTCTGGTACGGTTAAGATGAATTTTTTCAAGGGCCATGGAAGGCTGTGAAAAGAATTGCAATACTAATTTTCAACTGTCTGTGTGCGTGGATGTTTCTTTAACACGTCACTAGTGTAGGAAATTCCCTTTGGAATTGTGCAACATCATTCGCAATACGACAAGGCTTGGCGCATGAATACAGTCTCTCAATGTAGTTATGCGACACCACGCCTTCAAATTGTAGCAGATAATACATTATAATATGTGATTTACAATGACGACATAACGTATTATGCAGAATAGGATAAACATATCGTTGTTGTTGTTTAAAAAAAATATTATTAGCCTTTTACTTTTGTTACTTGTCCACTGCAATCAATTCTCAAATAAAATGTGTCAATACCTAGATTAGTGAAGCCTGCGCCGTGGAACTTCAACTCGTAAAAAACATGTATTGTCTATTTCGGAAACAGTAAGATCCACTTAAATTATTTAAAGGTAACCTGGGTGCCATTAAGTTTAGCCTTATTGTTTGTTTACGTACTGATGAGTTTAGACCAGAAGCTTATCTCGCTCAAAATAAATAACACAAATCTGAAAAATAACACAATCTAGGTCTTATAAATGATTAAGTTTTTTGCAAAGGCCCAATAAAAGCTGACAAAAATATGGGCCCCATTCATCTGATGACTTAACACGTTACTTGTGCTGATCAGAAATTCCCTTAAAAATGTTCAACCTCATTCACAATAGTTCAAGGCTTGGCGCATAAATACCGTCTCTCACTGTGGTACAGCAACGCCACGTTTTTCCTGCTAGCAGATATCATACATTTGATTACAATGACGAAATAACGTATTGTGCAGAATAGGCACTGTGTTGGTTTCCGACTTAGTACTAATGTTGGCTCTAGGTCAGCATTGCTCAAACTGTTAATTCCAATTGTACCTGTAATATTTTTGCTGACGATGTGGTCATTTAAACAACATGGAAGAAAGTTACTGATATTAACGAAGTGTTTCAATCTAATATTGATAGTATCAGTGCATTGTATGAATGCAAACGTATTCGCATTAACCCTTATGTGTGGTAGGTCCCCAGAGACCCCCAGTTCCATTTAGGTCTACCGGTGGTGAGTGGTGAACCCCTCTTGTAGTTACATAAATATTACTGTAAATAGACAATGCAACATTGAACCCAAACTGGCAATTTTCGACGCCACGGAGTACCAGCGATGTACAAGTTACCATTGCAAAGCAGGCGCACACTCACGATATGAGAAAAACGTTTCCATGAAGTAGTGCTGCAATCTTGTGTGTAGCGCTCGCGTGAGCTACGCTTTCACCAACTGACAAACACGCAGAGTATTACATTAGATCCAGGTAATAGGTGGGTATGTAGTCAACGAACCTATATACAAAATCATTGACAACTAGACATTAAGTGTTTGTGAACAAACACAAAGCTGTCCCGTTTTGTTGTGCTTTGATTCAATGATCCAGACCTTTAAAGTGAGCCTAAGTTCAAGATTGAACAATATGGTTACACTTCCGGTTGAGCCGAAAGTAAAGGTCAACATGGGGTAACGGTAACCCAAAGTTCATCTTCAATGCTCAAAGAGAAAGAAAGAAAAAGAAAAAATGAAAATGCGTTGTGAAGTTCTTAAGAAATGGTCCCACTTCCGGTTGACCCGGAAGTAAAGGTTAACATGGGGTCAGGGTAACCCAAGTTCAACCTTCATTGCTCAAGGGGTCGTTAACTGAAAAAAAGTTTGAAAATCGTTTGTGTAGTTCTAAAGGTATTTACTTAAGTTGTTGCATTTTAAAATTAGCATTCCAATCAACATGTGGACCAAAAGTGCAAGGAAAATGCCTGATTGATGAGTCTATGGTATTTATTGGCATGACAAGATATAAAATAACATGTTAAAACAATTCTACTGAAACAGATGATGATACAGTTTGAACCATCAACACCAGGCTCAAACACAAAGTCCAAGATGGCCACCGGATACTATCACGTGACACACATATCCGACACTTTCTTGGTAAAACCCTAAAACAATTAGTTGCTTGATAGCACACATGACGACAATTACCTTTTCCCCCTACATCGTTGCCCTGTATAATTGTAGATATTGGGAACGTAAGAAAGTGTGGTGTTATAAAGTTATAAAGTTAGGGCAGAAATAGGGTAGGAGTAGACGTTGTGCTCCCCGGTCCTGATACGCATGGTTACATTTTTTTTGCAAAGGGCCAATAAAAGCTGGCAAAAACATTGGCCCCATTCATCTGATGACTTTAAGGGTGTGCGAATGTCTCTATAACACTATAGTGCTGATCGGAAATTCCTTAAAAATGCCCAACCTCCTTCGCAATATTTCAAGGCTGGCTGATGAATACAGTCTCTCACTGTGGTAAAGCCACGCCAAGTTTTCTTGCTAGCAGATATCCTATAGTTTGATTATAATGACAAAATAACGGATTGTGCAGAATAGGCAAAGCATTAGCCTTTTGTTGTTGTTGAAAAAAAAAAAATCCCAAGTTCTTCATGAGCCCTGCTTTGAACAGATGAGGCCTTCATAATGAGGCAGTTAGGAGACATGTAAGAGCAAACATTTTTGAAATGTTTTTTGTTCCCTCGAAATACTATTGTTTTCTCTTAAATGTCTCCTTACTGGCTCATTATTAAGGCCTCATCTGATTACAATTTGCATACTGAGATAAATGAAACGGCATTTCATGGACTCCGTAGCAGTTAAAGGATTTCAAGGGAACGAAATAATAATTCGTGGTAACGAAATGATTTTGAGGGGACGAAATGATTTCGAGGGAACAAAATGATTTCGAGGAAACGAAATAAATTAATTCGTTCCCTCGAAATAATCTATTTCGTTCCCTCGAAATAATAATTCGAGGGAACAAAATATTTTGAGGGAACGAAATAATATTTCGAGGGAACGAAATACTATTTCGAGGGAACGAAATGATTTCGAGGGAACTATTTAGTATTTCGAGGGAACGAAATGATTTCGAGGTAACGAAATAATATTTCGAGGGAACAAAATAGTATTTCGAGGAAACGAAATACTAATTCGAGGGAACGAAATAATATTTCGAGGGAACGAAATAATATTGAACTTTTTTTTCACCTTTTCAAATTTTTTTCACCTGTCCCTTTAGGGGCTCCGTACGGTTCTGATACGGTTAAGACATTTGTTTATGGGATTATTTTTTCCAATGGCCATTAAAGGCTGGCAAAAACATGACCCCATTCATTTATTGAGCACTAGAGGGGGTCTGTACAAGATGATGCTAATGATGGCACTCGACATCAGTTGGGAATACCGTGTATCTAACATCCAGCTCTATGGTACCATGTCCAGAGTAGCTGCAAAAGCTCAGGGAGCGGAGGATGAGGCTGGCTGGCTTACTAAGAATAAGATCCCAATATTAGCCTAGGGCCTATGTTATTTCTAAATATTCTGAATTACTCAATAGGACAGCCTACCAACTCGCATAGTCAAAAGATTTTGTTGACATCTACAAAAATTGGGCCGAAACAACCTGCTTGCATCCCGCCTTTCTTGTTCCTACCATGCCCCGAGAATCTCAGTCAACGGCTGAAAACCTCCTTTTATATTAGATTCAGTGTTTCTTATAAAATGACCACACAAGCCGTTAAAAACGAAATGATGACGCAGATAAGCTAGTCTGTGTGGTTTCAATGGTTCGACATACCCACTTGACAATGTCGGTACGCTAATGCGATTTGCAGCTTTCATCTACTACCTGCTATTGAGAGCCTGTGTGATCCTTGACCCGAAAGAGTAATACCATTGTCACACAAAGTTTAAGCGCAACCTGTTTACGTTACTATACGGTATTTCATGGTGTACCAGAGAATGGGAAGCAGACGGCATACATTATGCATGAATGACGGTGTCGTATGAATAGGTTGTTTGCTGGGAGCGGTCTCTTAATCATTAAAAACGGCGGCAGCGGCGATGACAGCAGCAGCAGCATCAAGGCAAAACAGACAGATTTGAAACTTCATACAAAACAAAAAAAATTTTTTTCTGGTAACTTATGTATAATTGTGTGCAACATGATGCTTCAGACTCACTTTTTTTTTAACAAAATAAAAAGGCAAATAATCTCCAAATAATTGCCAGGTACAAAACAACGTTAGATAAGGTACAGTTAAACATAAGCGCTTGCTGCGGTAACAGTAAACCAACTACGGACTTAAAGGTCAATGTTATTGCTGTTCACGAAAGGAAATGTTTGTTATCGTTGATATCATGCGATGTCATTGTGAATGTTGTTGTTGGTTTTTGTTTCCCGATGCTTTGTCGATTCTTGATATAATCAATGAGTCACGCATGCAATATGCCTTCGGTTTGACATTAGAATGCTCATTTCCTTGAAATAAAGGAACAACTGTGTTTCAGCGACCACTGAAATGCCTTAACACCATGATGTTATTATTGACGAAACAAGCCCAATGTTATACGCAATCATTATTGGTACGGCGTGCTTTTCTAATAACTAATGTGAAACTAAATTCCAACACCCTTCTGGCAAAACAATTCAAACATCTTATATTCGATTGTTATAACAATATGTACATGAATGTGTTTGGAACCTCGCACCACTGTCTAAACTGCTCGACGATGCACTGCGTGTACTAATCAAGTGGACGGCAGACCGAATATAAAAAAGAGTTGAAAGCAAACTTGTTTATGACACAACCCGGCACGTTTTGTAGTGGTGCTCTTTTGTATTTCCGACCTGCTGTTGTCGACATACAGTAATACTCTTCTTTAATGTAAGCATGCCATACGCGTCCTGTGCCTGCATACAGCTTGCATATTCACTCAGTCTGTGCACTCTAACCTTGAACCTTAGCCGTTTGCAAACAGGGTATCACACTGCGTCCGCACAATCCTCTGCATATGCATAATGTTGTACAGGAGAGATACACATGACTGTTCTTTCATTTGTTTTTTCGGCCAGGCTATTTTTGCGGGTAAATATCTTCACCTTGTAAAATTCAATTAAACAAATCATACTGAATTTCTCATGATTATCATCAGTATTTGTTTTGTATAGGCCGTAAAAGTAACGACCTTCAAGGCAACATGTAATGGGGCATAACACTGAGCACCACGGTCGTCCTATTGGCTTACCCATTTTGTTTGTTTTTCCTCGGTGTGATATTGACCCCTGCATGCAGACGTGAACCCTTAGCAAAATGCTCATCCACCCTTCCCCCCATTTTGGGCGTTATTTAAAAATAACTTTTTTTACACAGAAGGTAGAAAACACAAACAAATTATATTGTAAGCGTCTTCAATGAGTGTCGGTGAATTTTGTGGAACATTCTGTGATTATGTACTAATAGTGTCAAAGTGAGAACCGCACGAAATACTTTCAACTTTTACTGATTAGTTCAGGCCAACACTTTTCGCCTAAAATATTCTGTCAACAATTGCCATTACTCTGGTTTGGTAGCAATTTTCAAAACGGATGTCATTGTGGTGTCATTGTTACTATGACAAGAAAAAGGAGGAGAAAAACAACAAAGTAAATAAAATAAAACACACAAATAAGAAATAAAACAGACATACAGCTACTTTGCAGACTTTAGGGTTTGAATGAAGGTCAAAATACGACTCTCCCATTAAACACGCACTCCGAAATATTCTGAGGCGTGGCATGGCGCATGAATATGGTAATTGTGGTTCGCCTCTTCAAATACCAGACAACGCTAGTATAGGTGATAGCAATGGCGTTCAACCAGGATTTACAAAAGTAACCCAAAAACCGCTTCTGCAGAGTAAGTACCAGTTTGATATTACTATAAATAAATATATTTGGGAAAACAACACCAATTGTAGGTCATGTTGAACATTAATGTTTGTTTAAAAGTAAGCCAAACAAAGGGATCAGCACATTGTGTACTGCATTGCTCTTCGTATCCACCAGCTGTTGTCTGTACATTTGTATGCAAGTTTATGTACCCTTGAAAGCACCTATTGCCTGCATTGGTTTCATGCAAACGACCAACAGTTTTTAAATTTAGATTTACATAACAGTAGCAATGTATGTTCTGTTCGAACGCATACGTGCGTTATTAAAAACTGCATACAAGATGGCGATATAATAACTAGCCCTTTGTTGAGACTAACCCCAAGTACTCCAACACACGCACATTCACACAATCCTGTTTTTGCATCCCTGTGGAGACATCTTTTGTTCTTTCCTTATGTTCCTGTAGTTAAGAACCTCCCATAGACCTTGTACACACAATTACTTGTGGTGCAACCCAGTCTTTAGAATTTCCCTATGAAGACCCTTTGTTTTCCTTTTTTGTTTTGTTCTCGGTCTCCATAAGGTAGTAAATATAAAGGCATAATATTATTAGCGTGACGCACGTGACCAGAGTGAAACATGCACATTACGCATGCAATAAAATATAGTTGGTTTGTTGTGATGGCAGGAGCAGACATGGGTTTAACAAAATGAACAGTGCTCTTATCGAGCTTAAGTTAACAAAATAAACAAAACAACAACAACAACAACAGCAGCAACAACACACACACAAAACCCCCACCCCAATAACATAATCTTCCATTGCGATCTATGTTGTCAAATAATATAGTATACATGTACGAGTACGAGACAAAGAAAGCCTCTCAAAGCTTAAGATTTCCAGAATAAGAAAATCTCCTTTTGGTGTATTTGGTTTTGTGTAAGCTATTTTAAGTTGCACTTGTTTGTTTTGTGGAAGTGTCGTGGCCGAGCGGTTAAGAGCACCGAATTCAAACTCTGGTGTTTCTGATCAGCAGAGTGTGGGTTCGAATCCCCAGCCGTGACACTTGTGTCCTTAAGCAAGACACTTAACCATGATTGCTTCGTCCTTCGGATGGGACGTTAAGCCGTTGGTCCCATGTGTTATATAACGCATGTAAAAGAACCCAGTGCACTTATCGAAAAGAGAAGAGGTTCGCCCCGGTGTTTCCTGGTCCTATCGGTAGCAAATTGCGCCACAGCACCTTGTAAAAACATTACATGGTGCTATCAGAATTAGGTCTCATAATTCAAATGTAGTCCCAAATCTTGCAGGAAATACTGTATGTTACAGCGCCAGGAGCGTCACTGAGTGACGGACATGTGCGCTATATAAGAAGCCACTATTATTATTATTATTATTATTATTATTATTATTAACCCTGCGCGTACACTTGGCTTTCGTGCCGTTCGACAAAGATCGGAAAAGGGGAGACCAAGCACTTGCACGTGATCGGCAAAGCCACGACGCTCTTTTTACAACAATTGAATTGTCCAAGGAATTATGCCTATGAGTAAAATGCTGAACCAAACACCGATGATGGTTTAGAGAAAAAACAAAATATCAGAAACGAAAAATCATTCGAAATTTGTGAAAAGCCTTGTTGCTTCATCACTCCCGTGTTTCAATCGCGTGTTTGGATCAAATCGCTTCGTGGCTACAAAAGCTGTATAATCCACGACGGGCCAACCATTGCCCAGTTGCGTTTTGCCAGTTGTGCGTCATTGGCGCAGTGCCTGCAAACGGTACTGGTACTTTTTAGGCTTGCACAGAGGCTTGGACTGGCCTATCACACAGGTAGCCTTAGCTCAACCTGTACCTAGTCAGTACTGACCCCTGTACTGGTTTAGTACTGGTCCAGCAAAACAGGATGGAACCAGCATCGACCCATTTACGTTTTGCCAGTTATGACTGTTGGCCAGTTCCGGCGTACAGTACTGGCGCAATACGTATTGGTCCACTATGTGACAACACACGATAGTGTTGTCCTACAAATACGCTGAACCTGTACATGTAGTTAAAGTTTACTTGTACTGTATACATATAGGGCCTATGTATTGCACATCTACATGTAGGAATACTTTTAGGATCGCTCCTACATGTAGGAATACTTTTAGGATCGCTCTTACATTTAGCATACTTGAGCAACTCTAACCGAGGCCTACAATTTCATGAAGTTTCAAATGCTTCAGGAGCTTAAAAAAAAAAATTACTGTAATTAGACCCAAACTGGCAATTTTCGACGCCACGGAGTACCATCGATGTACAAGCTACCATTGCAAATCAGGCGCACACTCACGATATGATAAAACCGTTTCCATGAAGTAGCGCTGCAATCTTGTGTGTAGCGCTCGCGTGAGCTACGCTTTCACCAACTGACAAACACGCAGAGTATTACATTGGATCCAGGCAATACGTGGATATGTAATCAACAAACTTATTTGCAAAATCATTGACAAAAATGCAAAACGAACCCTTTTAACCCTTATGGGGGGTACGTCCTCACAGACCCTCAGATCAATTTAGGTCTACCACTGGTGGATGGTAGGGTGGTAGAGTTGTAGAGTGTAGAGTGGGGAGTTATAACATTGCCATATTTCAAATCCCCATAATTTTTTTGACATCTTAGTGACTTCTTTGCATGCCAAGTTGTTGTCTAGGATCATTTAAGCTTTAATTTGTCTTTTTAATTAATTTTTAATTAATTTTGGTCTAATGTTTGTTTAATTAATCTTTTGTTAATTTTGGTCTAATTTGAAGCAATTAAATCGAACAATTTTGGGTTGAACAAAGAAAAATAATATAGAACAAAGAGTTTCAAGTTTCATGTTTGTGTTGTTTTTTTTAGCCTGACAAATTTTGTACACCCTGTTGACCACACAATACAGCCCTTAACTC
>CM021546.1:7052661-7074427 GCA_010994315.2 Pisaster ochraceus | reverse complement strand
AGTTTTCTAGTTCAACCCAAAGTTGCAGGTTTATAATCTGCACAGAATACCAAAACAAATGTCTCATAGATTATTATTTTTGTCGACATCATGTCCAATTCGTAAGCAGTGGGGTTTATAAACCCAAAACAAATATATCAATCATAAGCAGAAGGGTTTATGAATCAGACATAATGTTCCGAATCAGATATTTAATATTTTGATTTAAAACCTTTTTGTTCAAGATCCCTAGATTTGTTCGGATTAATTGTGTCCATAACATTAGCGTTCGAGACATAATCTTCTCTGAGAAGTTTGTTGTGCGAAAGAACCATCAGTTATATAGTTCTTTGGTTCCTAATTCTGTTTTTTTGTTGATGATCAATATTTGTTTTTAAATTATACACATAATCCATATAATCATTATTTATGTGTAGGTGTAGTAGTCAGCATGGATTAGACAGCCTGCATTATCTGCCAGCAAACTACACCGGAAAATTTATCTTGTCCACAGACGCGGCGCAACTATGATGATTCTCTCACTGTCTTCAATGACTTCCTTATAACTGTCAAATAATTCATGAAGCTTGACGCGTTACATGTTAACCTCCAATATCGAGCAGAATGGACAACGTAAAACTTTATGCGAAATGAGGCAAAGTGGCATCGATCCTGTCATCAGAAATTTAGTAAGTCAAAACTGGAAAGGCAAGTTGAGAAGAAACGAAAACATGATACCCAGAATGAGGAGCAAGGGACCAGAAGGTCAAAAACGCAGTCAACTACTGTGGATGTCAAACTTGTGTGCATTATCTGCGAAGCCATCACTGCATACAAACTTCACAACTTTGCAACCTTCTGTGCTGATCACTCCCTACGACAGATGGCAACCGACATGCAGGATGAGCAACTGCTGGCAAAAATGGCGGGTGGAGATCTAGTTGCTCTGGAAGCCAAGTACCATCTCGGCTGCATGACACAGTATAGAAACAGTCATCGGGCCCATCAGCGACAAGCTACAACCACTCAAGTGTAGAAGTAGACATGGTAAAAGCTAGAGCCTTTGTTGAGTTAGTGTCTTATGTTCAGTTTGCAGTTGAAGATGGGAATCTATATTTTCAAGCTGTCTGTACTCCACACTTTATATCATTGTCGTGTTCAAGATCTTGGCCAGGATATTTCCATCAACAATACCCACCTCAAAAACAGGCTGCTTGAACATTTTGCTGATGCTGTTGAAATATTGGAATGTTGGAAGAAATGTTGGGAGAAATGTTGTTCTGATTTTTCCAGAGGGCATGCAGAAGTTGCTTCGGGATGCGTTACTTGAGCGCAACTATGAATCAGAAGCCCTCTTGTTTGCAAAAGTGGCCAAAATATGCAGAAAAGAGATTTTCAAAGAAGAACCAATTACATTTTCTGGTAGTTTCCCTTCTAATTGCCAGTAAATACTTCCCAGCACAAACCTCCTTGCATCAATGATCCTCTATGGGCCCAACCTGAAGAGTGATGTGGTGGACACCTACCTAGGCTTGCATGACCATATCCCAGATGTTCCTCCACAATTTCCTCCAAAACTTGGCACCTGTATATCATACGACCGGGTCCTACAGCTTGAGAACCATTTGGCTATCTCCATGTGTGAGAAATTCCATGCTGAAGGTATTGTGTGCCCCTCTAGTCTAAGGAAAGGTATCTTTACAGTTGGCGCCTTAGACAACATTGATTACAATCCCTCCTCCACTCCAGCTAAGGGTTCATTCCATGGGAGCAGCATTAGCATCATTCAGTTCCCTACCCAGGATAATCCTGGTATGTCGAGAGAGAAAGCCACATTCCCACCTACAAATCAAAGAAAGAAGCCATATATACCCGATGAGTTCAGCATAGTCCAGGCGGTACACATGAAGGCATCAGCTACGTGTGTGCCAGTGGTCGACATGGCATCGGTTCACGGAAAATTGAGTGAAGCGAAGGTCAAGGAGGAAACCTGGTTCAAACATGCTACACAGCTTCTTGATGTGGATACCTTAGAAAAAGGCCAGGCTATATCTTGAGCTGCCTATTATGCGTCTCTGCAATCTCCACCACTGACCCACCTGCGTTAACTGCCCTCCTACCACTCTTTTATGAGAAGGCTGACTCCCCTGCAATGATTAAGCAAATATTTGCAAACTGCAAGTACATCCAGTGCACCTGGCCTGCAACGCATGGAGAAGATAAGTTTCTTATCATGTTTGGAGGTCTCCATATGGAGAAATCCATGTGGAATTGTCTGGGGGATTTCTTAGATCACAGTGGCTGGACCGTGGCTCTGAAAGAGGCAGGTATAGCTACATCAGGTACCGCTGACTCTTTCCTAAAAGCTTCACACATAACACGGACTCGACGCGCCCACCAGGTGACTGCTTTGGCCCTATCCAAGATGCAGCATGATGCCTTTCTACTTCATGATTGGTCCGGTGGCACAGATGAATACGAGGCTTGAAGGCTCGCTATGGTAAAGAAGAGTCCCACCTTCCAATATTGGGATATAGTCCTGCGAATTGAGGTCCCTATCCTTGTCTTTATTCGTGCCCACAGGGAGAAGGACTTTGATCTCTATGTAGAGTCTCTACAAGCATTGATGTTTGTCTTTTTTCGCACTTGATCACTACAACTACTGTCGCTGGGCTTAAGTTCATTTTCGTGATATGCAGTCCTTGCCCGGTATTCTCAAGGAAGACTTCCCAAAGTACTGGGTGGTAAGCTAAACCAAGCACAGGTTTTCAACTCTCCCAATTGACCAAGTCCATACGCAAGAAAATGCCAAAGTGAAAGGCAAAGGAGGGGCAGTCGGGCAGGATTACCCTGATTTTAACAATAATTGAAGGAAGTATGTCCTAACTTGCCAAACAACATGTATCTATCTTTGTAGTTCACTGGGTATAAACGCTTTAGACTTAAACAGTTGTGACGTCAAGCAAATGGACCAGCATTGATTGACTTGAGAACAAGTTTCCCGAGGACGCCAATTGTTTTGAGCGACCATCCTGCCCCTTTAAGTAGGTGGTTAATAGTAATAAACTGAAAAAAATAACTGTAACTGTAAGATGCAGTCAAATAAATGGTCACACACTGTAATCCCTCGTCTACACAAACCCACTGTTATAATGCGCTATTCAACATAATAAATCTCCTGTCAAAACCTATATCCGGTCAGAATCAATGTGTTTCATTGTGTTAATGTGTTATTGTTTTGGTTGATAGGTATTGTTTATTATATCAAAATGACATCATGGTATCTTATAGATCAGTGCCACGGCAATTATACTGTTACCATATGAACACAACAAGATTTGCATTTTGGCGAAACCACGGCAATAACATATTTTTTCAAATTTCGTGTAAATTGTGTAGTATTGACGATAATGACGTCACAACTACATCAATATAGTCACCATAAAGTATATTACTTTTTTACAAACTAATACCTCGCTCATTGAATTCCTTGACCTGAGAAACATAATTTTGGCATGTAGAAATCTCACCACGGCATTTGTGTTTGCTTTATTACACACAAAAAGGTTATGACGTCATAATGACAAAACTCAAGGTGATCCCATTCTCAAATTTTTTTGGAGCATGACTTTTTTGAAATCTATGGGTCAAACTGATACTTTGGTGAACAAATTGTGCTTTTGTCCACCGTGTAACGATCTTATCCTTAATCCACCTCACTATTCCCCCTGTCCGTACGGTCGTCAGCGTCCGTACCACTACAATTCATGGCGTCGTAGACGGGATTAGAGCAGATTGAGTGGATGTATGTAGAGTAAAGCTAAGTGCAAGACACCCACCTGGATTTAAACATCTCGGTGAGACAGAAGATGAGCAGACCATGTTAGTTAATTATTATATTGATGTTGGCGGTGAGGATTGTCTAAATTATGAAATTTCTGGGGTTCAACCATTGTTCCATCAACCTTACTTTTTTGTGGCTGATTTTGGCACAATTTACCCATGAGTGCACGGTGATTGTTTTAACGATTGCTAGTGCTAGCGGATAGCTTGGTTATGGATACCCGACCATACACTATGTTTGGACAAGCTTCATCAGCCTAGCATGTGATGTATTGGAATTACTGGTCGTAAAATGATGCTGCCATTAATGTGATTTATGTTCTGTAAAGCTTGTGGTTCATAATTAATTTTTTGACAGAGCTAGTTATAGATATATTGTGATTTATTTTTGTTACTTGGTGCTTAGTGCTGTCTTCGGCCACTCGATTATAACAACTACTTTTAATTCAACTGGGAACAGAATATATTTCTTACGCCATGGCCATGCCTGATGGATTTGCTGAAGCACTCGCAGAGTCGCTAAAGCAGTCACATCAAGCTATGTCACAGACATTTGCAGGGGCATTTAAGAACGTGAAATACCAGAGGGCTTCCACATTAAAACTCTCAAAGTTCAGTGGTCGTCCAAAACAATCGGGGAACCCAACACTTAAAGAGTGGTCAGATGATTTCAACCTATTTCCGACAACTAGACTTATCAAATGAGGAGAATTGAATGTTGCGATCAATCATCTTGGGGGTGATGTTAAAGAAGAAATAAGGTGTTGTCCTGAAGAGGAAAAGAACACCGTTGATAAACTGATAAAAATGTTTAGGTTGCGACTTGATACTAAAGAGACTGGCCAAACTCTTAACAGTGCATTTTACTTTAGGTGTCAATTAGAGGTTGAGAGTCTAGAAGATTACAGTAGAGTACTATTGCGACTATCTGATCGTATGGAACTAGCTTCTGCAGATGCGGAAGAGCAAGAGGCTCTTGGCCAGTTAACGCAGAATGATTAAAGAACCAACTCATTAATTAGGGGCACAGTGGATATGCTGACTAAGAGGGAGTTGCGTAGGTTGGCACATGAGGGACCTAAGTTACCTTTTTTTTCCAGTTCAGAGAACAAGCTCTTCAGATACTAAGGGATGTAGATGATGTGTGTCCGCCGATCCCAAGTAACACCATAAGTTTAGCAATAAACAAAGTAACCTCAGATCACCCCTCTGGAAAGCCCGTTTCAAATGACAGCAAATTATTGCAAGGACTGAAAGACAGTCATAAACAATTATGTTATGCAATGGAACGTATCATGCAACAGCAGACAGAGACCAATTCTAATATCCAAAAGTTGTCTGAGGCAATACTTAATCAAAAGACTGGTCATGATGGGGCAACCAGAAATAGCGCTCAGAGGAGACCTAGGAGTCAATTGCAGTGTGGCTATTGTACAAAGAGAGATCATACACTGCTACATGCGCGAGTTTGACTGCAAAAAGAAGGCAAAAGATAGTTCAAAAACTGAGGACGAGCCGAGTGTTCAAAACTTAGTTGCCGATGTGCATGTTTCTGAAAACTGTGCCCCTCTGACATAAAGGGCAGCATGTCGGCAGAATCTAGACCCCCAGTATCCGTCCTGTGTCGGCTGACAGAGTGTTCACTAAGACTGATAAGGAGAAACTTCCTGCAAATACTCCTACTGGTACAATTATAATGGGGGGAGTCCTGGTAATGTGTGTCCTGGTAATGTGTGTCCTTGACACGGGAGCTGAGACCTCCCTAAAGACTTTTATAGTAGGAACTTAGCTAAGAATGTAGGCAAATTGGAGGATATGGGTAAATTTATTAGGCTTTGGGGAGCAAATAATCATGAACTACCTATGACGGCTATCTAGAAACTGAAGTGGAGATTTTGGGTCACAAAATTATGGCAAGTTTGGTTGTTTCACACGCTGGTGATCACTCAAATGCTGTTAATAAAGGGAGTAGAAGTCCAATACTTAGGATGTAATGTGTTAAGGAAGATAGCAAGTAACCCAAATTGCCCGAAGGCGTGTCAAGTTGACCCAGATTGAGATCTTGCGCTTCGATGGGCTAGATCAGTTGAACATTCAATTCAATGGGCTCAAGACGGCAAGTGGTGATATTTTGGTTTATGATGTTTTGACTCAAGACACAGAGGTTATTGCCCCTGGAGACAGTTAAAACACTTAAGTGTTCTCTTAACGGATCATTAGCCAGTGAGACATGTAATAGTGTTGTTCTAATTCAACCCTGCTCATTTTCCACATTCGATAATAAAGGTGTCGCCCGTGAAAGTAACACAAATGTGTCATGCCAAGTTGTAGAAGGCTTGAATAGTGTGAGCAAGGGTAATGTGACCATATCCTTGCTAATTGAGAATTTAGGGTCAAAGGCGTGTGTTGTTCCGCGTCTCTCTAATATTAGATCCATGTCAGGACGGAGTTGAGACCGCTTCGCCCCCTCCATGCCCTGATTGGCAAAACGATGGAAAAAAGTGGGGAAGGGCAAGACCTTTAATTGGGCACCAGAGGCTGATGCAGCCTTCTTGACTCTGAAGAATGCATTGTGCCAATCCCCTGTTCTCGCTTACCTGCAATTTGACAGTGATTTTGGTTTGGAAACAGATAGTAGGGGACTTCGGGAGCAAAGAAGAACTATTCGGATCTTTCTAGCTTAAAACTCGAGTTGCTTGCCCTAAAGTGGGCTGTCTCCGAGAAATTTAAAGATCACATTTTAGGTAGACACACTGTTGTTTGGACAGAAAGCAATCCGGTGGCGCATTTACAAACAGCAAAGTTCGGCGCAACCGAACAGCGATGGGCAACAAAACTAGCGGCTTTTGACAGAGAAATACGGTATTGTTCTGGACGCACCCACAAATGTATCGTCGGAATCCCACAGAGTTGCTGAATAGCGAGTATGCAACCAATTTGCAGGCCATAACAGGTGGTGCTTGGGTGCCCCTGGAATTGAGATCTACCTAATGCATTCTTCAGATCTGATCACTCATAATATATCCGTCCCAATGGGAATGATATATCATCAGACAAAAAGGCTTGGATGCCGTCCGTACTGCCATCTAACTCTTCTTAAAACTTGAGCAAATTGCAGCGCAAAGATGAAGCACTTGAGGAAGTGTGTAATAGATGGGACTGTAAGTAGGGTCCAGGGGAGGGTCTTTCTAACGTAGATTTCCCCAATAGCGATATTAAATCTTGGCTCGGTGAGTGGCCACGAGTTGTTGAACAAAATGGCGTTTTGTATAGAACAGTGGAAGATCCTAGTTTGGTTTCCACGACAAATGAGGGCACCAATGCGTAGGCAGGATGTTGAGCTTTATAAAGGGGCGTTGCTATTGGCCAGGGATGAGCGGTGATCTGCGCGGACATATCCGTAACTGTTTTCATTGCACAGTAACTAAGGCACCAACACCTACAGTTAGGACGCCGATGCGTCACTTGCACGCCTTTCGGCCTATGGAGAGGTTATCGATTGATTTCTTCACACTATACCGTTGGCATGGTAATTACGAGGTTGTATTAGTGATGACGGATTCATTTACCAAGCTTGCATTACCTACTACTTGTAAAGATGAAATGACTGTTACCAATGCGCGCGCACTAAAGGATCATTAGTTAGTACACTACGGTGTACCAGCACAAATTCATTCCGATAGGGGAGCCAATTTTGGTACAGGAGCTTTGCTCCCTGTACGACTCAGAAAACTCGTACAACTTGTTATTATGCTCAGGGAAACGGACAGACCGAAAGGTTCAACAAAACACGGTGTAATCTTGTGAAATCACTAGAGAAGCAAAGGCGAAATCGCTGACCTGAACTCCTCCCACGCTTGATATTTATGTATAATTCCACTTCTCACTGTGTAACTGGCTTTGCCCCATACACTCTTATGTTTGGGAGACAGCCTTCGGTACCCCTGGACCATCTCCTCATCAATACCAAAAATGATTGGAGTGAGGATTTCGTAAAGCAGCAAGCTTAGTTTATAAAGCGCGCACATAAGCTGGCCAAGGATCGAATTATTAGTGCGGCATCATCAAACAAGAAGATATATTACAGGCATGCAAAGGCTAACCCCTTGCCCATAGGGAGCAGAGTATTAGTTAAGCGTTATGCATTCAGAGGAAGACATAAACTGCAAGATCACTGTGGTGAAGAGCAGTACATTGTTCTTAAATGCAATGCAGAACAAGATGTGTATGAGGTGTGGCCTGCACCAGGCGTGAACTGACTAACGTGGGTGAACCACTTCAACATATTTTTAACACCGGCGGTTTAAAAACTGACACTCCAGTTCTGAGGACTCTGACGAGGAGTTGGTAATGGCCATTCCAGAAGGCTTTTTTGAGGTTCCTAAAGTGGCGACTGTGACTGTTGGTAAACCCACTAAACAACCTGGCTATGATGATAAAGTTGTGCAAAGTCCCGCCGTATCAGAGATGCGTCAGTCAAAGCACATTGAAGAGAAGCGTGATT
This sequence comes from Pisaster ochraceus, assembly GCA_010994315.2. Classification (NCBI taxonomy): domain Eukaryota; kingdom Metazoa; phylum Echinodermata; class Asteroidea; order Forcipulatida; family Asteriidae; genus Pisaster; species Pisaster ochraceus. The sequence goes on along the minus strand of CM021546.1, from coordinate 7,066,101 downwards.
TGGGTTCCTGGCCCAGTGCCTTAACTTAGACTATTTCATGAACGGTATTCTTTCAAATAAAGCGGTATATGCCTTTTAGCTAGGTTGTAATGACAAGGTGAGACACAAATCGGTTATAATTTTCCCGGATGTAAAGACTTGTCATCGTTAATTTTGCAGCTGTTTGAGTCCCAGCGGTGTCAGAGGTGCCTCTTACAGGTGGTAGTTTCGACTGCCTCTGCCCCTACTGGTTCGACCACAGTAACCATCTAGCTGATGATTTTAGTTCGGGATTGCTTGGAGTATCGGAGATTGGCCTCTGCATCCCCTCACTCGGGTAGTTTTACATTGTATTTAATAGCTGTTGTTATATCTTTGCAGATTGTTATGTATTTGTATTGTTCATTTCTAATAGATGTTAATTTTGCATCGGGGATAAAGAATGTTCATTTTGGTTTTTGATATTGTAAAGTACTGAGTATACAGTGCTAACACACATCGGTGTAGGGTAAAAAAACAAAATTAATATTCTTTATCCCCGATACCAAATTCACATATATTAAATCGTTGCGGTACCCGCTGCTAAAATATAGGATTTGAACTGCCTCTAGCTACCGGGCAATCTCGGTGGTCTAGCTGGTATGACACTACTCTAATATTGCAAAGGTCGTGGGTTCGAATCCCACCCGAGTAATATGCCTGTGATTTTTTCACAGAACTCTGGAAAGTACTGAGTATACAGTGCTAACACACATCGGTGTAGGGTAAAAAACCAAGATTAATATTGTTCATTTCTATAAATAGTAATTATAGCTTATGATCTTTCAAAGTTCTTATTGTATACAATATGTCACGTTTGTTAAGGCAGGCTAGGGGTCAGCACACTGAGCCAAAGGAATTAATTGGCTTGAGTAGTCGGTTCTCTATTTTTTAGAAGGACATCCAGGATTGTCTATTAGTCATATTTTTGACAACCTTTCTCAATATCCATCCATAATAAAAACAAAATTGTTCGATATTTTGGTTGTTGACTTGGGGTCCAATGACTTGTGTGTTTCCGATAGCCCCCCAGAGGTTGTTATACAAAAGGTATCAACGTTTCTTGACTATCTTAAATCAAATAATGTCACAACTCAGAAGACTGTTTTCCTGTCGGTAATTCGAAGGTCATCTATTTCACGGCCTGGTCAGATAGCGTGTTCCACATTTAATAACAGGGCGAAGAAGTTCAATCGATTACTCACTAGTAAGTTAAGCGATTATCCTGGGATGAACATTTCATGTCCAGAGAAGGATAGACTATTCCAAGTATCTGGTAAATGGATGTCACCTTAACCCAGCTGGGATGCGTAAATATTGCATGGGCACCAAGGAAGCGGTGTACACGTGCAAACTGTAACTGCCATGTTCACCACTTGCTGTATATTTTGATACAGGACTTTTTAGTGTGACTGTTGAAAAACTAAACAAAATATGATGTGTGTTGATGTTAGAACCTAGTTTTGGTCGAGGTTATTTGTTTTATTTGTTAAGACTGCATCTTTGGGAAAAGTGATGTATTTAAATGTGTATTAAAACTTGAAATGTTATACTGTTAAAATGAGATAGGTTTTGATTTTTAGTTTCTTTGGAAATGTTACATTTTATTCCACTTCCTATCTTTCTTAAGTACAGGAAGCGATGGGTATAACCTTTTGGATATTCTCCCATTGGGTTCAAATGTGTCAATATTATTCTGTACCAATTATTTTATATTATGAAGTTTATATCTGGATAAGTTCCGCAGTTTGTGACACAAATTATTCTTTTTGGTTGTAATCTGGCTTTGCGTTGAATCTTTGATCTTGAAAGTAAAGAGTATATCAGTGTATTGCCAAGAAAAAATTAGATTTGTGTGATATGTGACTCTTTTGGTAGATTTGACGAAGGAACTAGAATTGTTGAAGTTTTAGATTTTTGGCTTAATACTTTGAACATATACAAGTATATTGGGAATCTCTTTGTTACGATTTTAACTTGGCTTAATGTTTACGTACATTTTATGTGTAAAAGTTGTACGATCCGATATGAAATGAGTGGTTTAGTTTAGGATTTGGAAAACTGTTGTGGAGTTTACATGCTTGTATGGACCATTCGGGGCGTAAAGTTGTAAAGTGGGAAAGTTGTGAGTAACCGATTATAAATCATAACGCGCATGCGCACAATTTTGGTTTTAATCACCTCCACGTGAGGAAAGCGTCCTTCCGCGCCAAAAACTACATTTTAGTCTCATTCGTGTATCCTATTTATTCGGTGTTATAATCATTTGATTCTCATTGCATTTTATTATTTAAAGGAAATGTTTTACTTGTTATGGTTTCTTTTTTGATGAGAGCTACATAAAACGGGAACCGATTTCACCAACTTGAATTTAGGCGGAAGGATAAATAAATAATAAGCGGGTAGTTCGGTGCCTCGTTGTTCTCTCCCTCTCTCTCCCCTCCCCTCCTTGACTTTGCCATTATGTGGCTGTTGAGCCTTATTATGTGCGGTGGCTTTGTGGTCGTTATGTGGTTTCGGCGTAGTGATATATTTAAGAAAAGTAGGTCGATAAAAACATAAACACGTCTTTTGATGCGCATTTTTTACTTGTTTGTTAAAATTTGGATTAGCAATGATAAGTAACGTTTTATTTTGTTGTATTTGTTATTATTATTATTATTTATTTATTTATTCAGTGAATTTTATTCTATTTTGTTTTATTTATTATTTTTTTATCTTATCTTATCTTATCTTATCTTATCTTCTTTTATTTTATTTTATTTCATTTCATTTCATTTTATTTCAGTTTATTTTATTATATTTTATTATATATTTATCTTATTATTTTAATATAAACCACAAGGGAAACTGACTGGGAAGTGTTTATTTCAACCTTGGGGTAAACAAAGGAAAATTAACTTGAGCGGGATTTTGACGTGCGACGTGACTTTGTAGTAAGTTATTTACTTAAGTTATTTATTTATTTATTTATTTATTTATTTATTTATTTATTGTTTGTTTGTTTGTGACGTGGTGATGAAGATGTTTTGATCACGGGCGCGGTCGTGTAACAGGTGCGCTTTCCGTGATGAAATGTTTGTCTGACATGTTGGCCATGTGATGTCTTGATGTATGAGTATATGGGCACGACAGTCCATTGATATTCGTTGTTCTTTAAAGTTTACAATAATGGTCAAAAGCGTTACTGATAAAGTATATTGTTTATTACACTTAAACTAACACGTACAGTACTTTGAATACTACAAGTCTGTAAATGAAGTAAGTTGCTTGACTAACGGACAAAGACAAAGTCACCATCGTTAAAAAGAGAAAATAATTTAGCACACCAAATCTGACAGGACAACTGCATTACTACGAGTTGTGACTCAAAAAGTTGAAAGTGACATGTGTTGACAGAGAAGCTCGGTGATTTTAAGTGACTACGGCGGAGTGCTGTGAAAATGGTGTACCAGTGTTCAACGCACAACTCCATGAGCTGGAAAACATAATAATGAAGTTTGGGGCACTTGTACAAGACAAGGTGCTATTTCCAGTGTTTCAGCGTTGCTATCGTGACTTTGGATATGATATAATGTAATCAATGTCGCATAGGCCTACATGTGCAGGTTTACCGCTGTTTTGTAGCATCAGCATTTTAAGGGCTGGATAGTTTACTTGTGTGGAACTATGGGGAAAATGAGAACATTATGGACTGTTTTATTGTTTGAAAATAATCGTGTTTCGGGAAACATTTCGTGGTTATGTCTTTTTTTTTCCAGTTATTAGTGTGTTCAAGGTTAATTGAAATATTAGACATCTGTGTTTGATTACTCCAAATGAAAAGTACCCACTTGTGAATAAAAAAGTTTTTTTGTGTAAACGTTTATTATAGCACATTCATTAATTCATCCAATCTACAGTATAGGCAGTTGTGATCATCGTTAAATTTCTAACAATAGGCCAGTTTGCACTTTTTATATGATGCCTAGCTCAGTACAAGTAAAAAACAAAATGTTTAACGTCATGTAACCGGCTCCAATTAACATGTAGTGAGTTTTGACCTTTTATGGGACATGTTTCATAGAAATTAACAACATTGCAATCGTATTAATTACCTCCACGACTAAATACACCTGCATCCAACATAGGCTGTGCCAGTTAAATATTGTGTAAAACCACAATGTGACCCAAAGAGAGGAGGAGAGGTGGGCACGAATTTTGTCATTATGTGGTTGCATTGTATTCTCTGGTCTATTTGCCGGAATTTTGAATGTTGTTTGTAAAAAGGAGAGGAGAACATTAAATTTAGCTTTATTCCTATCAAAAAAGAGGTTAATTCCAAGAATTAACGTGTATAAGCTTCATTAAAAAAACAAACCTAACCCCCATGACCCACACATGGCTTTTTTTGTCCGGCATTTGTGATTTTTATATGGCAACACGCAATTCACTAAAAATAAGAAGTTTTTTTTTATTTGAGGGACCACATCTTCAGAAATTGTCTTAAAAGTAACATAAACTATTATTGTATTAATTTTGGTTTTTTAATATAACAATTTGATGCTTTTTCTTTGAAAAACAATGTTTTTCTAAGATGCATTTTAAGGATTACCTTTAATACAAAAGGGTAGTCATTATGTGGCTCACTCAATTACAAAAGATCTTTAGGGAGGTTTAAAATTATTGCTTAATTCTACCTTTCTATCAGTCTTAAAAAGCAAATCACAAGTTTTGTTTAACTGTAAAAATGTAGCAGCAAACATGTTGCTGTATTTTTTTAAGAACCAGAACGATCAATGAAATGCTCATTATGGGGCTGAGCATTAAATTTCAAAGCCTCCAGAAAGCTCCCTAGGGCTTCGACATTGGTTTTTACAAGCCAAGTTTGTTAAAATAAAGCAATGTCAACCTATGTACTGCAAGCAGAACACGACAAATCTCATTGGTAATAGACTAATCCGCAGTTCTCTTTTAATTGAATTACCGCTCATATCTTTTTGTAACCAAGCGAGGGCGCTGTGTTTAGGTCATTATGTGGTTTGGGAAGAAATGTAAAAGAAATCCTCGTTCAACAATTATCATTTTCAACATTAGGCATGTGAAGACGGAGTCTTTTTAATATTCCTATGTGTGAAAGTTCATTTCAACAGAAATATTTCATTTATTTATTTATTGTTAACACATTTTTGGTAAAACAACAGTCAAATTCGAGACATGAATTTGTCAGACCTACGGAACATGTGCTTGCATTGCAAGTGACATATTTTTATACACGGTTAAAACAGCACTTTTCCCGTCTGCAGTGTGACTGTTTTTTGCTTTGTTTGTTTTTGTTTTTGTTTCATCGTTTGTTTTTGTCTTTATCATCTGAGTCCTTAGAGTAATCAAATCAGCTACCACATAGGTACTATTCAGCCTGAAATTGTAAAGCGATAATACTAAACAGTGATGTGTGGAGGCCGTTGAAAAACAAACGTTACCACAATATTTTGACCAGGATCTCAAACATCTTGGATATTTCTGACTACAAGTTAAGTGGATGTCAAAGAAAAAGAGATTAACCACAATATTTTGACCAGGATCTCAAACATCTTGGATATTTCTGACTACAAGTTAAGTGGATGTTAAAGAAAAAGAGATTCAGATGATTACGAATTGAAAATAATACACTTTTACATTTGGAAATGAGTCTTATCTGCTTGGGTGTCGATGTCAGTAGATAAGACTCTAAGAAATATAATGTGAAATTTAAAGGTAATTATAGGGTTTGTAAACTGACTGTGCTGTTTTATTACTTAGATTTTCCCCCGATAGAATCATGTACACGTTTTTTTTGTTTTTGTTTTGTTTTTTGGGGTAGCAAGAGGTGGGGCGGGACCCAGGAACTGAGATTTGTAACAAAATATTAGCCCTATCAATTAGTCAGCCTTATTTATATTAATAATAACATTTATGTAGTGCCAAAACCTTTAAAGTACAAATGGTCACATGCACTTTACATAAGAATCGACATTAACCAATAATGAACTAATTTCGCTACTTTTAATAATTTAAAGTTGGTTTCCCTCATGAACATTTGCAATAAAATACTGACATAATTGCGTATATAAATTCTTGCTCAACCCCATAATTACCATTCAGACAATTTTACATAATTTGATAAATTGTGAATTATTTAATTTTGTTTCACTCATGAACATACGGGAAAAGTGCTGTTTTAACCGTATATAAAAATATGTCACTTGCAATGGTCACAACTACAAAAAAAGAAACTATTTTGAAAAAGTTACAAAATTCGTAGTTATATTTGAGCCAGTTACTGGGGTCAAATAGTTCAGGTCAAACCACATAATAACCCCAACCACATAATTGAAAAAGCCACATAATGAATCATTTTGGGGGCTCAAACCACATAATAACCACCAAAGTGGTTATTTTATGTGGCCCAATCTTGAAAAGGCTCAACCACATAATGATTTCGTTTGTGCACGAGCATATGGGATGATCAAACCCTCCCCCCCCTCTCTCTCTCTCTCTCTCTCTCTCTCTCTCTCTCCCCCTCTCTCCCCCTCCCTCCCTCTCTCTCCCCCTCTCTCATTCTCTCTGTCCCTCTCTCTGTTTTGAAGTTGAGCAGGATCAACTTATTAAACTCAACAATTTGTATTGATCTGGTGAATCTGGGAGCGTAGTTTGAGTTTTGACACTACCAAACGATTTACATAGTAATCCGGGATTGGGGTGTTTGTTTTCTCCTTGATGGAAATAGACACAAATAAACGCAGTTCGACTTCTACTTCAAATTGAAAAGTCAATGGTGTCATCTGCATCGTCTTGTCAGTCTTCAATCCCTTACCCCTGAAACACTTTAGGACTCCCCATGGGCTTGTTCCCCCTGTCCGCACGGTCGTCAGCGTCCGTGTCACTACAGTTGCAAGCACAGACGGCAAATAAGGAAAACTTGGATGAGCTGAAATGGAAGTTGGATGATTTGTCAAATTGATCTCGTCGTAACAACCTGGTGATATGGACCATACCAGGACAGTGAAAGAGTATTATCAGATTGTAAGGAGCTTATTCAATATTTCTTTTCAAAGCATTTGGAGCTAGAGGGAAAGGAAATATAAATTGAACGTGCTCATTGTAGCCTAGCTTGGAGGGCAAGCCGTACAGGAAAACCCAGATCCATTCACGTGAAGCTTTTGCGTTATGGAGACCGAAAAAAGTGCTTCGTTGAGCGCCGAAATGTTTAAAGAACAAGCTGTACAAGGATAGGAGAGTGTACATATTAGACGATGCCACCGAGAAAGTACTGGAAGATATATACAAATTGGTTCCGGAAAGAAACAAGCTGCGTGAGGAGGGGAAGTTTGCCATCAATCCCTGAAATGTTCCTGCCTGTTTACTAGTGAAATCTCATGATGGAAAGCTTAAGGGTATGGCTGCAGCAGACTTTGGACATTAAGTTGATGTAACTAACTTGTGGCGTTGGACTCGAGTCAGAGTTGACACCGTAAACGTCGATCCTCTTGTCTTATACCTTGGATCCTGTAGGTGCGTACCTGCATTTTTTCGTTTTGTTTCTCTCGGCTGTTAGTAAAACATTGTTTTGGTCAACCTCTTTAGCCGAGCTAACTTTGACGGGACTTAATTTTTGCGGATATGTAATACTTCCCTTACTTGTGGACTACTTCATCCACCCTAGCCCCGTAAACTGCATGGACTTGTTTGTTTGTTGTCCTCCTATTTTGGGAGTTTATTCACCCATTAATATTAAGTACTGGTTTAGGCTTCAATTGCACTGCGGCATTGTCTGGTTACATAAGTGTCAAATCATAGATCTGAAACACACATGTAGTATGGTGGTGTCTGACCCAGGTGATTATTGTTGTGAGATTAGGGCCCTTGAATTGTGGTCCTTCAAGTAAAATATATATATATATATATATATATATATTGTCCATGCCTGGGGATGATTGAAACATTTTTTCTCTTAATTAATAATCAAAATTCTACAAAAACCATCTCTGAAAATCTCGTCCACATCAATGTTATTCCTAATCTGACAAATTATGGCAACGCCACGACTATTGTTTGAGCCATGAGCCATAGATCTGCTTTGGATTTACGACACCAATTACAAATACTCCTGCGTTTCCTGAAGCCTCTCACATTAACCTTATGAAGGTTGTATCCTTGCGAATATTTGTGCCCCTAACATTGAGAACATGCAGGTAAGTTTTTATGATAAATTGAACTGTTTATTTTACGGAAAAGACTTTTAGACTAAGGAAATGATTATTTTAGGGGGGCGATTTTAAATGGTTCTGGATTCTAATATCAAGAAAAGGTGATATTGCTAAAACAAAAAAACAGTGTGGTGGATGAAATCAATAATCTTACCGAGAATTATGATTTGGTTGACATCTGGCATTTGAAGGACCCCATTGAGTGTAGATTTACATGGAGGCAGACTAGTCCTCTCATTCAATGGAGGCTGGACTATTTCCTGATAAGTAGCAATCTTAGTGAGAATGTCAGAAACACAGACATCTGCCCAAGTTTTAGGACCAACCATTCTGCAATTCCTATTATATTGCAATTGTGTAAAGAAACTTATAGAGGCCCTGGCCTTTGGAAGTTTAATAATTCTTTTTTAGAAGATGAAAACTTTGTGCAGGAGATGAATAGCAATCTCCAAGTTTGAATAGGTGACCCATAAATTATAGATCAGCAAGTGAAATGGGAGTGGATTAAATTTAAGGTCAGAGAAAGTGCAATGCAGTTTGCTAAGGAGAAATCTCAGCTGAAGAATAATTTAATTGCTGATCTTACAAAAAAATCAGATCAATTAAGGTTTTTTCTTTGCTCACGAAAACAATGAGAATATTTTAGACGAGATTCAGGTCATCAAAGACGAATTAGATGAGATCGATACTAAATTAATTAAGGATATTGTTATTCGCTCACGCTTAAGATGGTCAGGGAAGGGGAAAAAGCAATACATACTTTATTGGTCTGGAAAAAGTCCAATCTTGATGAAAATACTGATATTGAAAACAATGTTTTCTTCCAAGACAATAGGATCCCTGTGCTCGGTGAGGACGATATACTGCTTTGTGAAGGACACTTTACCAATGTTTAGTGTTACAATGCTTTGAATTTGTTTTCCAATAATACAAGCCCTGGTAATGATGGGCTGTCCTCAGAGTGGTATTTGATATTTTGGAATGTCATTGGTAATTTTTTAGTTGATGTTTTAAAATATTGGTCTCACAAATGGGAATATGCCGCAGTCACAAAAACAGGCAGTTATCACACTGATTGAAAAGGAGGGTAAAGAGAGAAATACATTTAAACAACTGGAGACCAATTTCTTTGTGTTATGTGGACTGTACAAATGCTTCTAAAGTGTTAGCTTTTATAATTTATAAGGTTGTCCCAAATTTAATTTACAACAACAATTGTGGTTTTGTGAAGGGTAGATCTGTTGGTAAATCAATTAAAACCATCTAGGATGTTATGAATTACACTAAAAGTAATGATATTCCAGGTTTGATGATGTTCCTTCGAAAAAGCTTTTGACTCGTTGGAATGGAAATTTGCTCTCTTTGTGGGAGACTTCAACGCAGTGTGGGGTTATACAACGCGAATAGCAATGGAGACTGGTTGATAGAGTGGTCATTTCAACTGAACTTGAGCCTGATAATCTACCTGAAACAAAAGCGCTCCTTCCACTCTGCGCGCTGGAGCCGTGACTATTCACCTGACCTGTGCTGGGTCATCTCACACAATGACCAACCACTACAAACAACTGTACAGGTACTGGATGACTTTCCAAGGAGTCAACATAGGCTTTTTGTGTCCCACGTTGGGTTACGCATCCCAATAACCAGATCGCTACAAAAACCAGGCTGGACCTTCCGTTAGGCAAACTGGACAACGTTCTCTTGAAAGAGTGTCGTTTGCATCCCCACCAAAGAGCCCTCAGTGACTGAAGTATACTCTAGATCCACCAAAGCAATCTTCAAAGCAGCCAAGGCTAACATCCCGCAAGGCTTCCGGCCTACCTACATTCCGTGCCCATACTCTGAATGCCAACAACTTCTTAAAGAGTTCACTAGCTCAGGTGATCCAGACATTGCCGACCACCCCATTGAGTGCCTTGATAATTCCCGCAATTTAAGTGTTGTCAGTGAAATAATTATAGCACGAAGAAGAGGGGAATATATTGTGGGAATTGTTATACAATCTCTTGACTGCGTGCACGCAGTTACATAGTGTCAGTTGCTGACTGACACCCTTAGTGATATTATATAAAAATTGGTGACTCGTACTGCAAGGGATCAAGTTCTTGCACTCACCACCTACATCGAAAACGGATACCAGCAATGTTTAAGACTGGCGCCGTTTTCCTCGATCTGACTGCTGCATACGACACTGTGTGGCACAAAGGTCTGCTAGTCAAACTCTCTAAAGTCTAACCACGCTGGGCTGTTGACACAGTTGAACTGCTGTTGCAACAACGACGGTTTCGTGTCTATATGGGATACACTAGCAGATCTAGGAGAGTGCAGAAGAACAGCTTGTCACAAGGAGCAGTACTGACACCCATCCTGTTCAACCTGTACATAAACAACATGTGCCGAAAGTTCATTTATGCTGACGACATCTGCCTCGCCCATCAAGCAATAAAGTTTGAAGACCTCAGCTCCACTATCAATGATGATATAGCAAATATCAGTGAAAACTGTAAACGCTGGCGACCTCAGCCCAGTGTAGCCAAAACAGTATCCAGTGTTTTTCACCTGCACAATGCCAGAAGCGACCAAGAGGTAGACATCTTTCTCAACGAAAAACGTTTGAGCCACGCCCCCAGACCGACTTATCTTGGCGTCGCCCTGAACCGTGCACTCACCTTTAAACCTCACCCCCAGAAAGTGGCTGCCAAAAATCGGAGCAGAAACAATTTGATCCACATGGTCGCCGGTACATCCTGGCGAGCAAAGACTCTATCTGCTCTAGCCCTCTGCTACTTAGTGGCTGAGTAGTGTGCTCCAGTTTGGAAGAACTCTGTCCACACCGGTCTCGTCGACGCCCAACTAAACAACACCATGAGAACCATCACTGGTGCCGTTCGCTGTACGAGGACAGATTGGCTCCCAGTCCTGGGTAACATTGCCCCTCCAGACATCCGAAGAGAGGTTTCCACATCAAGGCTGGTCTGTAAGATCCGATCCAATCCTAAGCTCCCTATCCTCAGTGACCTTGACTTTCACCCTAGGCCTAGACTTAAGTCTAGAAACCCAATCTGGTCCAATGTCCCGGACTGTGCAGTGATCGCAGAAGATCTATGGCGCATACGGTGGCGAGACCATACCGACGTCCCGCATAAGTTCCTGTTCGCCGACTCCACCATCCAGTTGCCGGGAATGGACCTCCCCCGCGGCCATTGGTGCCTCTTGAACCGGATCCGTACCGACACAGGGCCATGCCACAGCAGCCTACACTTCTCCGCTTTGTGACTGTGGCGAACCCCAAACGATGCGCCATGTGATAGCCGACTGCCCACTCTCTCACCTTGATGGTGGCATCGCAGCCCTTCACCTGGCTGAGGACCCAGCTATAAACTGGCTTACGGACTTACGACATCATCATCAACATCATCAGATGGACTAGTGGAGAGGTTTAATCGAACTGTCTTGGCATTGTTAAGTATTTATGTTTGCGATGACCAGTCCGATTGGGATACACACATACCCTATGTCATGATGAGTTATAGAGCAAATGAGCAAGAGACTACAGAGATTAGCCAAAAAAGAATGATGTTTGGTAGAGAAGTTAACCTTCCTCTTGATTTACTTGTTTCCCGAAATGAGTTAATCAAAGAAGAGTATGTTACCCCAGAGGCATATGCATTTGAGAAATGTGGTCGAATGCACAAAGCTTTCGAAATGGCTCGAAATAACATAACAAGGGGAAGAAAGCGACAAAAACGCTTTTATGATGCTAAACTCAAGTTTAAGCCTTATGCACTTGGCGTTACAATTTGGTTGTATTGCCCAAGAAGAAAAGTTGGGCTCAGTCCTCAATTACAATCATTTTGGAAGGGGCCCTATATGGTCAAAAGCGTTTCTCCGATGCTGTGTATAGAATTGAAGATGTTAAGTGTCATTTCACGTAATTACTATCTGTCCGCGGTCAAAACATATATTTGTTCAATATTTTGTGGGTGTAAGGGACTTGGGATACAAGTAAACAAAATCGACCTTTCAAGTCAATAAATAGCCCGTTGCCATGGTTATAGCTCTTTTTGTGTTCAGGAAAACTGTTTTTTAGCTTATGTTTATAACAACACCCTACCAAAATACAAACTATTTAATAAAACATCTTATATCACTACAAAGCATTATCCTTGGCTTTAATTGAAAACAAAAGATTATTGCTATAATTTCCCCACTTATGCTATTTTTGCAACATGCATCAAAGCACGATTTTAGAACTTGCAAAATCGGAATTTGTACCCTATTTTTGGCCCTCAACTTGCCATGGGTCTCACAAACTTTTCCTTTTGGTTGTGATTAGGGCAAGCATTGGTCCTTTTATATCTGGTGAACAAAAATGGACAATTGTATCCTGTTGTGTCAGTGCTGCCTCATAAGATGTATCCTTTTCCCAAAACAGCAAAATGCATTTTGAAGTTTTTTTTCCTCAGTTTGAATTAATCGCAGAAAAAGAACACTTTCATCAATCCGGCAGCTTTTCCTAATCACTCTGTAGGTTTGTGAATTACCCCACATTGATCAGGAATTTTGTGATGATCTTAATCTCGGCCTTTACCCCCCTTTTCTGAAGCATCATTTAATACTTAATAATTTACGTTTCTTTTTAGATAACATTCTATTTAGTTATATGAACAAAGAGAGACCAATACTTTTTGTAAGCTGAAGCGTACTATTTCATCAGAACCGAACAGTCTCCTTTAAACAGATTAGGCCTACTCCTCAAAAACACATCTTGTACTTTTGCAAGTGGTATATTCAAAGTGCTGTGAACAGCGCTCCCTTTGTTGAAAGTATTACATTTGGGAATTCCCCCTTGCACATGCAACAGGAGCAAGAAGGTCTGTGCTGTAATCAGTTTTCAGCGAGAGTACCACGAATGAGTAAGTGAAAGTCATTGCCTTTTCAAAAAAATAAAAATAATTACACATGTGAATTGCAAAAAAAGAACTGAAAACGACTAGGGCCTGGACTATGTTGATGATTTTGTCAAAACAACTTTAGGCCTGCTTTTGTGACAATGATTTGACGCTTCGTTCAGAATTTGGTGTTGATTCTGCTGTTCGTGTTTAACCTTGCAACGAGGCACCTGTTTGGTCCTAATATAGCTACAATTTCCTGTCACAGATGTGTGGCCTGCGTAATTGATAGGTTAAGAGGG
>CM021546.1:7003215-7005883 GCA_010994315.2 Pisaster ochraceus | reverse complement strand
AAAAAAAAAAAAAAAAATTGTAGTCTTCGATTATTCAGCTGGGGTGGAAGTGCCAGGCCGATAACTAACTTTTGCATTTATACCACTGACCATGTTGGTTGGAAAGACGTTTGCAACAGTTAATTCAATTTCAGTTTTGTTCAACGTATGTGCCTGTTGTTACGAGGAAATTTAACATTCAGTTTGTTTTATTTGTGTTTATATGTATTCATAAAATGGCTTCTGTATGGTTTACATGTTATGCCAGACGCGGGAACGTCCAATGCAGATAACAGGGCTAGAATAAATGGTAACCCATCTTTATCATCGCCTTCATCATTAATCGACAACCACAAAGTCAAACAACATTACGATTGTGGTAAGTATAATAACTGTTTTGTGCAACACTAATTGCATTATACAATTTTAGTAACATCTTATATTGGCTTTAGTTTGGGTCCTACATACTGTGTCATCAAATAGGGTATTACTAACTTATTTCAACGGACAGGTTTAGCCTATGAAATATGCAGTTTTAAACTGGAAGAACTAATGTGTTACTTATGTACAAAATGGTGTTGCTTGGAGTTTTGTATTTCCCGCAGTAATACATCAAGCTTTTGATTTCGCAACATGCTGTAGAAAAACAAAACAAAATTGCGTGCAAGGAGATGCAAGTCCCAGTCATGTTGGTTACATTCAATGTCAGATCTAAGTTTCGTTGATCGTTCTTTTGCTTTTTAAATAATTTAGAGGCAAAAGTTTCGGTTTAGCTTTAACTGAACTCTAATTTTAAAGTTCGTTTATATACATGGACAAAAAATATATAATAATAATAATTTGAAGATAACAAATCCTTAGATAGATAAAAAAACGTGCTTCAAAAGTTTGTATTCTTAATGTCTTTGAAGCTTTTTTTAATAGCATGACTTTATGACCTAGCAGAGTCTTTTCTCAGATGTCTAAATGATTACGACTTTGCTTCGGTCAAAATTTCGAGCCATTAATTATTTCTTACATTTATAATATACGTAATTTTGGTTTGTAAGCCGTTTGTACTAACTAATTATATTGTCTACTCTTATTCATTTCTTCAATGTAATGTTGACGATAACTTCCCGAAGGGAGACAGCATTGTGATTGAGTAATATAAATTTCAAAAGTGGATGTTTTAAATCTGTTTAAAATTGGTGTTTTGTCCTTCATCTTCTGACGTGTAATTTGTTTAACGTTTTCCTGACGCAGGAAATGGTGTGATGTACACTTTAGTAAACCGCCAAAAGAGCCACAAAGCGTCAGCTGTCTACAACGGAGTTGCGGGTGCCGCTGCCATTGACTACCAACCCAAAAAGGTATCTTATTGAAATGCTTTTGAAACTTGAGCCACAGGGAAACTAAAGCAGCAAATTGGTAGTGAAGCTCACTTATTATTTCAATCAAAATTTTCTCTGAAAATAATATAAATTGTGTTAACCATTCAATCAACAATCGGAATGTATTCTTTGACATACACTATTTGTTCTGTCAATTTGTTTTCCTTCTTTCACTCACTTTTTAATTTCTTTTTATGATTTGTATGTTTTAGTGTAGTAAAAAGTGAACCAATAGTACGTCAATGTCTAACAGATTACCATATCATTGTTTTTGAAGAGAGCATCTTTACATTGTGGTTCGCTCACATGGTGATTGTGTTTACCCCAATTTATTAGGTTGCTCGTCCAGGCGAATTGGTCTACGCCGATTTGCAGCACACACGTCAACATCCTCCAAACGCACCACCAATACGAACCGAACCACCTACGCAGTATGCTGAAGTTCACCACAACATGACTCAAGCCAATCGCAACGGCACTGCAACGCCATCTTGTCACATCTTTGACAACAAGGATGAAGTGGATCGATTGATGGTGGAGTCGGAAAATGAAGCACCGCCTCCACCGCCTCGGGGCATTTTTAATTCTCCTTTGTATTATTAATGTTTATGAAACTCATCTTTGCATAGTCTTAACTTAACAAGCTCACCATTTGCATGAAGCTCCTTTTGTTATTTACACAGTTCTTTTCCAAACTGTCTCCCAAATTCCCATATCTACTAAGCGGCAGTAAAATAAAAGAGCAAGACAATATATGAAGGGTACACATTGTGTTACCCCAAACTGAAAGTACATTGATACCTCCCTAGGTAATGCCTCATTGTAATTTATGTTCCGAAACTGAAATAAACCTCGCACTCCGGGGAGGGTTTATCCAGATATTACCCAAGGTTATATCTGGTATCGGAAGGAGTTTGTGTTGACCCAAAACAAAAGCCAATACGTAAACCTTATCATTAAATTTAATGTTCTATAGATAAAAGTAGAAAACTTTTTTTTTTTCAAAGCAAATAACAAGCATGGTTCATCAAATCGTATTTTGATCACTCGTAAAATGCAAAATTTTGAGTAGTTAAAAATAAATTGTCATAAAGAATTGTTTTTGACTATTCTAAAATCAAGTTTGTATGTGCAGCCGACTGTGATATAAAGGGTGTTTTAATGTCACGCTGTTTAACATGTACAAATTTTATTAAAGTCAAATTATTGTGGCCGATCCATTCCGGAAATATCTACTGGTTGCTTTGATATTAAGTGCAGCATTAATTAGTAAAAACTACTACATTGGTATTGCTATATTGCCAGTTTAAAAATTT
>CM021546.1:6995715-6998215 GCA_010994315.2 Pisaster ochraceus | reverse complement strand
TGACATTGACTTCCGGTTCAAACCGGAAGTTGAAAAATTGTAAAGATTTTGATCTAGAAAACTACGTAATATTTCAACATACATTTTGCATCACGTTATAGATGAGTCATCCTGCTCAAACTTTTGCACAGAGATAAAAACATTTTAATCTTTGCATCGGGTCGAAACTGGACGTCAAAGCGAACGAATCTGTTGAACCACGTTGTATGACAACACGATAATGTAGACCTACACGCCAATACAATGTACGCCTAAACTTTACAGCCACGTGTGCACTGCACGTGTAGTATTGAGTACTGAACAGGTATATTATGCAGTCAGTCCGCCCTGCACACAGAATGCACACAATATCCGTTCCTTTTATCTGCAACGTATGCACTAGTTTCGGAGCTTGACCTCTCCATGAATATTTAATGAACGTGGTGTAGTCTCAGGAATTTCATCACTTTCTTGTGATCAAAGTATTTTTTTGCCAACATATTTACAAATTAATATAGATGAATAACCGACCTTTAATCCAGTTGTACAATTTAATGATTTTGTTGTCAATTACTAGTTCTAAAATTGACTCAAACATTTTGTTTCCAAACGAAACAGTTTGCCTCGTAAAACAGGGTATTTTTGACGACTTTTCAATGTTACCACAACGTGTCGTTGGGCTGGCCGATTAGATGAGGTTATATTCTATCTAAATGCTGTACATTTTACATTTGATTTAGCTGAGTCAGGGCGCTCGTTTTGCCATTCTCACAATTTAACGTTAACGTCTGTTGGTGAATATGCCGCCATGGTCCCTTATGGATTTCCTGATCGCTGATTGGTAAACCGCAAAACATCACACTCATCCACTGTCCATACTCGGATGTACTTGTAAACAAAGTGTGTGGCCCCTGTTACTAATTGTTTTGTTGGGTTCTTTAGGGAAATGTTCAAACTGAAGGATTGGTGGCCTAAACACATTTGTTTAGACGATTTGGGGGTACTTAAGGATATAATTTAAAAGGAGGGGGATGGTCTGAATAATGTGGAACAAAATATTAAATTTGGAAGGTCAGTTGCAAATTTCAAGTTAAAAAAAGGTTTACTAATTGTTTATTCAGAAATTTATATACGTTATTCCAGAAGAATTTTTAAAATCATGGTCAGGAATTACTTGGAGAGTTGGATGGTTGAAGGGTCAAAGTCCTACTGTATGTGTCCTTAACGCTCGATAAAACAAAAACTAAAGTGAGCAAGATAAGATTTGTTTTTTATTACATCAACAATTCCGTTATTCTAAGTCACAAACACTGCAAGTAGGAATACAGTTGGCGTCGCTTGCTTTTTTTCGTTGTATATTGCACACCCAATTAATGAAAGTTCGTGTAATATTTTTAATCAAGTATACATCCTCAGAAAAAGCTCCTAAGACTTAACAAACGATACACGGTGTAGCCTCATTCAACCCTGACCTCCGGTTCAAACCGGAAGCTAAACATAATGTTTCAAAAAACAAACCTTTCAAAGCACACATTTTTAAAAAACAATCTTTACATCATTGGGAAAGTATTTATCAACTTAAGAAATGACACACAGAATGCGACCAATTTACCTTTGACTCCCGGTTCAAACCGGATGATCCAATTAAATATTTGAAAAAATCATAACTCCTGAACCACACATTTTGATTTTTATTAACTACAGGGCATTACAAAGGGCACAAATCAGGTTGATAAAATGAAATACTGTTCAATCATAATTTGATGACATCGATCACGAACATCTTATTTTTGTAGCAAACGAAAATTTAATGTCTAGTTGTTCTGGGTTTTATTAGGTGTTCGGATAACAGCCGAACAACTATTGTTATTTGGTGTTCGGCTAACAGCCGAACAACTATTGTTATTGTTATTTTTTTTCCTCGTGTTCTTCTTTCCCTCTGAACCTTCTTCAGCAATTTAAAACAAAAGTAAAGCTTGTAAACTTAAAACTTAAAAACTTACTGTGTACATAGGCAATAGTGAGTAGATGAAACCGCCACTTTTTTAGAATGATGACGACATTGATGACGTCATGACAAGGTTTTTAATGTTGAAAAATTACCATTTGCTAATTGCTGTATCTTTGTGAATTTGAAAGCTATGTAACTCATAATTGGGCATCTGATAAATCAAGATTGGGGCAACATTTGAAAAGTTAACGCAAAAATCGCATGACTTTCACTTCCGGTCTTAACGGAAGGTCAAAGTCTGCCTTTGTGTTTTTTTGTAAAAAAATTCAAGTTTTTGTCATAACTCAAAATTGAAATTGATTTGAACATTAAAAGTCATAAGAGAATTGAACAATATCATCAAGATGCCACAAACATGATGATGTTATGATGACGTCATCGGGTATTGAATTACATGAAATCAAAGTTTAATATTTGTAAAAATCATAACTAATGAACCACATGTTGGATTTTTATAATCTACACATCATCGGATTGGTCGTTAAAAGGTCAACAAATGCTATACACAAC